>SJXQ01012513.1:0-55586 GCA_006408695.1 Aepyceros melampus
ACATTTATTGTCTCAATAATTATAAAAATAAATACATGGAAATACTCTGTATCCAACAATAAGAGAATGATGAAGTAAATGATGGGAAATTCAGTTGATAGACTATGATGCAATCAACAAAATTATTGTTTCTGTCCAGACACTCAGTCGTGTCCAACTCTTTGAGACCCCATGGACTGCAACATGCCAGGCTTCCCTCTCCTTCACCATCTCCTGGAGCTTGCTCAAACTCATGTCCATTCAGTTGGTGATGCCATCCAACCATCTGATCATCTGTCATCCCCTTTTCCTCCTGCTTTCAATATTTCCCTAACATCAGTGCCTTTTCTAATGAATTGGCTTTTGGCCCCAGATGGCCAAAGTATTGGAGCTTCAGTTTCACATCAGTCCTTCCAAAGAATATTCAGGATCGCTTTCCTTCAGGATTGACTGGTTTGATCTCCTTGCAGTCCAAGGGACTCAAGAGTCTTTCCTACACCACAGTTCAAAAGCATCAATTCTTCGGTGCTCAGCCTTCTTCACAGTCCAACTCTCACATCCATACATGACCACAGGAAAAACCATAGCCTTGACTAGACGGACCTTAGTCAGCAAAGTAATGTCTCTGCTTTTTAATATGCTATCTAGGTTGGTCATAAATTTCTTTCCAAGGAGTAAGTGTCTTTTAATTTCAGGCTGCAATCACCATCTGCAGTGATTTTAGAGCCCCAAAAATAAAGTCTGACACTTAGAATTATGCTCTTCCAAATCCCTATATCATTCAAGAAGAGCTTACTTCTTCACTGTTAGCAAATATTATAAATGAATTTTGATGATAAATTTTCAGCAGATGAGACAATACAGTGGCAAGTGTATATAGCAATCTATAATGCATCTCTTGGAAATGGTGTTTTAAATTCCCTAAAAATGCCTTGAAATATGTAAGGGTATGGAGACATTACTGTTTGTCTTGCTGCAAATCCATTTTCTGTTCATGGCTCTGCTGGAACTAGTAATTCCAAGGTCACTCAGGTAGGCATATTCCCAATTCCTTTGATGACAAACCTAAAACCAAACACAAAAATATTAAAAAGCATAGGTTGGACATCTGCATTCCTTCCTTCTCATATTCTTCCACACCCCCACTCCAGGTATTTTTAATGTGAGCCAGAGAAATGTGAAAATCTGTCTTCATATGGCTTCTTAGTACATATACATCATTTCTATACTTAGCTCCTTTTATATTCTCAAACTCCTTACTTGAATATCAGAAGATTATCATCGCCCATCCCAAACCCAGTTATGTTGTTGACTAGTTATTTAGTGCTTGCTGTTGTAGCCGAGTGAACTGCTGCCATGGGTGGAGATAAAAATTTTTTCATATATTGAAATATAGGGAAGTCATTCTGGCTTATACATGAGTTAACTTAAATTTTAGGCCATGTATAATACCCTGTTTGTAGCCTATCAAACATATATTGTACTTTTGCTTTAATGACTAAAGAAAAGGGCACATTGACCAGAAGTAAAAAATGTCCATGTTAAAAATAAAGATTAAATGTCTCTCTTCTGGGGACACTAGTGCTGGTCCTCCTTCAGTGATAAGACTGCCTTCCCAGGTGCCAAGGCCATACTGACCCGCTCTGTATGTGCTGGTCAATTTTTTTCATTTGAAATCTTGAAGGAATGTGATCCTGACTTGTTTAATATTCTCTCTTCTGACAAAATATAAAACGGGGCTAGAAACCCTGTTTCTCTGAAGCAGTTTCTCAGAGTGATTTGGGAGGTGGCCTTTCAGCTTGGCTCAAATAAAACTCTTCTCTATTCTTTTATTTTTGATCATTTATTGATTATTTTCATTGGCCTTCAATGAAGATGATTTTCATTGTTCTCCTGACCTGTTTTATACCTCTGTGAAAATAAAATTATGTACTTACTAGTAAATTCTTAAACAGGCTTGGCTTTGATTGAAGGAAGCGATTGCCCTTTTTTATTCTTTCTGCTCCAGTGTAATGGTTACAGTTAAGACCTCTCCACTGAAGTTTTCAGAACCCAAGATGTGTTATAAGTTTCTTCCAGGGATAAATTATCACAGGAGGGATTCCCTCTAGGTCCCTGACAACCTTCCTTTTAGTAATAAACACAGCAGCTGGCAGAGTGGACTGAGGGTCTGCAGATACCAATTCTTCCTTGGCTTTTCAAGACTATAGGACCCTAGAGTACCTCAGCTGTTCTCTCTACATTTTAAATATGGATTTCAGCACAGCTTAAGTCAGTGGGTGAATGCAGAACTATGTCTAATGTCATCCTCATGCTAAAGATTTCAATTGAAAACATGATATGTAAACTTTTCCCAAAGGTACTGGCTAATAAACAGAAGAGCATACAAAGGATTTCTATTTCTTACACCTGAAAGCTTCCATGATATTAAATTTATATTCCCATAAGTACAACTCACACCCATAACTACATATTCCTACAATAGAAGGCAGCCTAAAAACTTACGAGGCATTATATTTAGAGTTGTCTGTCCACGTCCAAGCATGAAGTGATGAGTTTCTGCTAAGGCCAATCCAATGGTCAGAAGGGCCTTTGTATCTTTTCAGAAAGTTCTATTATGAAATACAGAAAGCAAAAACACATGTCTCCTTCATTTTACCCTTGAGACCTCTTCCCCCCAGCCTTCTCTCTTTGGATGACAGCCTGGTAAGATTGAGAAGCTTAGACATTGAAGGGAGAAGACTAGTCCCCTGTTCTCAGCTTAAGTCACTCAAATGTCTCTGATCTTAAATTACATTAAAGTGAACACACATCTCAATTTGACTGGGAAAGTCCCAGGTTATGCCTGTGGTTCCAACATAATATTTTCACTTTCACTCTCCAAAATGTCCCAACTTGGATGATAAATTACATGATTACCATACTTCTTTTTTACAATGGGAACAATATATCTCATTTGAAGATTAACTATGAGGATTACATGAGAGAATGTGTCCAAATTATCTCACAGGGTTCCAGGCAGAGAACATACCCAAGAAACATCAGGCACTAATATGCACTCCAAGCCCCCAAATCTGCCTGGACTGGAGCCTTCCTCTTCTTTCAGCTGTCACCCTGTGCGGCCTATATCCTTCTCAGGGGCTAAGTATTTAACAAAGAACATGGTCCAAAAATATTCCTTACCAGCTCCTCCTCCGTTTCAAACTGAGCAAGAACAGCTCCCAGTGAAGTACAGAATATCTGACAGAATGTCCAATTGTTTGAGTCTTCAGAAAAATAAAAACACGTACTCCCAAATCCAAGCCATCCTTCTGGGCAGGTGACATACAGAACTTGTAAGTCTGTCTCTCTGCTTCTCACTATAAGTTGGACCGACACAGTGAAGCATAATATATAAATTTTCTCATCCCTTTTATCTATTTTACCACTTACCATCCTGAGGTTAGTATTTTTTTACATATGTATGTATTAATATACACATATATACATGTGTGTGCATGTATATGTAGGTACAGTATAACTGAATTCCAAAATGAGGGGTTTGAAGAAAAGCATACCAAAGAACAGCTAGACTTGTACTTTTATGGCCTTGGCTAATTATCCTTTGCTCTTCCCAAAATCTGAATAGAGGCTATTTTCTATAGGTAGACAGACTCTTAGAAATGTTTCCCAAGCCCAAATTTGTCTGTGTTTTTTTTTTTTTTAAATGAAAAGTTTTCCTTTTTATGTATTTTGGCACCATCAACTATATAATTTTCTCTCATTTTACTTCCAGGAACATATTCTCAAGTGCATTTCTAATGCCTCTTGGAATGCTATCAGCCTTAGTCATTTATAAACACCAACTGTTAGTCAATACTTGGAAATGTGATTGCACTTCACTGCTTGACAAAACAACTCTTTTGAGGTCGTTTTTTCTTTTTCGTTTCTGGGAAAATGGAATATTGAGAACTGTGATCACTTGCTGAGTACAAACTAGTGGCAGTTGCTTTTCCTAAGTGATTTTATTATATTGAGGATTTGCCTTAGAATAGAATGTTCTACGAAAACTATTATGTTAATAAATATACACATTACATGATTCTCAATGTAGCAGTCAAAATATTATTTACAATGAAATTCAGATCATGGCATTCCTCTCCTACAATTCCCCTCTTCCTGATACCCCCTACTGCACTCAGATTAAAAGCCACAGTTTCTACCTGATTCATTAGGCTGTGACCTCCCTGACCCCCAGCCCATTACTCTTCCTCATTCTCACCTTGCTTCAGCTGTAGAAGCCTCCGTGCTGTTCCTCAAACCGACCAGGAGATTCCTCCTTTCATTCTACTTGTTCCTGCCATCTGGAGTGCTTTCCCAAACCCGATAGCTTCATCTCCTTCAAGTTTGCTGAAAAGTCATTTTCTCAAGGAGGTTTGCCCTGGACATCTACGTTCAACTCAATATATTACCCTATATTATAACATCTGCATCTTCCTGCTATTAATAGAATAGGAGTGTTTTGTTCACTGATACACCTCAAGCATCTCACACACCCTGGCACATAATGGAGCTCAATAAATATTTATTGACAATGTGAATGTGCAAAGAACATGGTACGGTTTGGAGAACAGGTAACTCACCTGCCACAAGAGTGGAAAGTGTCACCATATTTAGAGCTACAAGTATAAAGATAATCAGGATGCAGGAGTAAAGCTTGGCAGGTGTAACAGGAGATATAATTGCTAGGCATTTCTTTCGGAGATCTTTACCTATAAATAGAAATGTCATAATCTCAATCTCATGGAAGCATTAAAAGAAAATATGAACATATCCTTACCATATGCCCTAGCAATGTAAGAATCCCTTGGTATCTATGCAAGAGGAATGAAAACTTCCATTTACACAAAAACCTAGACTTGAATATTTATATTAGCTTTATTCATTATCAGGCTTCCCTTGTGGTTCAGCTGGTAAAGAATCCACCTGTAAATGCGGGAGACCTGGATTTGATCCCTGGCTTGGAAAGATCCCCTGGAGAAAGGAAAGGCTACCCACTCCAGGATTCTGGCCTGCAGAATTCAATGGACTGTGTAGCCCATGGGGTCACAAAGAGTCAGACACAACCGAGTGGCTTTCGCTTTACCTTTTTTTCATCATCACCAAAACCGGCAACAATTCAAATATCCTTCAGCTGATAGAAAGATAAATAAATACCACTTGGTACTATGAGAAAAGAAAACTTTGACTTTATATTCACAGTTGCTCATTTCTTATTTTTCTTTGGCTTGTTAAATTTTAGTGAGGCTCACTCTCCCCCCAAAATTCCCAAACTCTGGCTTGCCTGAAAATGTAAACAAGCTGTAAAAAGAGAAGTGAGATGCATCA
The DNA here is from genome assembly GCA_006408695.1 of Aepyceros melampus. Lineage (NCBI taxonomy): Eukaryota > Metazoa > Chordata > Mammalia > Artiodactyla > Bovidae > Aepyceros > Aepyceros melampus. Next base: position 5,347 of record SJXQ01012513.1, read on the forward strand.
TAACTCATGTGTGACCATGAGTTCATGTCCCCGGCCCAAAGTGGTAAGTGCTAACTTCAGGATATCACCTACTCTTTACACTTCATGCTTTCTTCCCCCACAAGTGACCAACCCACTTCTTGACCTATTTATAAAATGAGAACTTTTTAGAGCATTCTTCCTTTTGCAGGAGTCCTTGTAACTAATAAATGCACTGGTCTTAGCAAACACCCTCTTCCAACCACACAAGAGGACTCTACACATGGACATCACCAGATGGTCAACACTGAAATCAGATTGATTATATTCTTTGCAGCCAAAGATGGAGAAGCTCTATACAGGCAACAAAAACAAGACCAGGAGCTGACTGTGGCTCAGATCATGAACTCCTTATTACCAAATTCAGACTTAAATTGAAGAAAGTAGGGAAAACCGCTCGGAGAAGGCAATGGCATCCCACTCCAGTACTCCTACCTTGAAAATCCCATGGATGGAGGAGCCTGGTAGGCTGCAGTCCATGGGGTCGCTAAGAGTCGGACACGACTGAGCGACATGACTTTCACTTTCACTTTCACTTTGTAAATAATATCTCTCCTTCTTCACACTACGCTATTGATAACACAGTACAATATGGATGAATTTCAAATGCACGATGCTTAGTGAAAAAAGTCAGACTCCCTTGACATTCTTCTAAAGCAAGAGTATCAGAAAAGATAACAGATCAGTTTTTATCAAAGGGTGGACAGAGAGGAAAGCAATGTTTACAAAGGTGTGGGTGCGGGCGGAACTGTTCTTTATAATGATTGTATGTGGCTACACAACTATATGTATTTGTCAAAACTAGAAGTGTATACCAAAAGAATGACTATTATTTTCTAATTTATTTTTAATTGAAGGATAGTTGTTTTACAATGTTGTGCTGGTTTCTGCTATACAACAGCATGAATCAGCTATAAGTATACATATATCCCCTCCCTCTTGAGCCTCCTCCCACCCTCCCATCCCACCCCTCTAGATCATCACAGAGCCCTGACTAAAATAAGACCCTGATGCTGGGAAAGATTGAAGGCAGGAGGAAAAGGGGACGATAGAGGATGAGATTGAAGGCAGGAGGAGAAGGGGACGACAGAGGATGAGATGCTTGGATGGCATCAACGACTCGATGGACATGAATTTAAGCTAGCTCTGGGAGCTGGTGATGGACAAGGAACCCCCATGCTGCAATCCATGGGTTCACAGAGTCTGACAAGACTGAGTAACTGAGTTGAACTGAATAGGCAAATATATAATTTAGCATCAGAAAATTTTTATAACTTTTCTCTATGGTATTTGCCATTAACTTATGAATTATTATTTGCTTTCAAGTATATTGTTTCAAGTGTATTTTATAGATGATTTTGATATTGTTGTCCATGGAGTAGAAAGAGCACTGGTGAGGAATTTAAGGAATCTTAGAAAGAGTTTTGTCTCTTTCACCGTCTGCTTGTGTGGACTTGAACAAGTTATTCTGTCTGATAGTGTTTTAACTGGCCACTATTTTTCAAATCTTGGTAGCAGAATGAATAATGGTCTCAAAAGCTTCACAGCTTTATTAAATTCTAAATACATAATTGTCCTCACAGCGATGAGCAAAGTCTTTCCTGAATTTATGACAACTAGTTCATGCGTGGTTAGTGTTAGTGGGGTGGGGACAGGTTAGAAACATAGCATTTATTTCTTCTTCCTCTTTCTCACTTTATTGCTCCCCTTCTTTCTTACTTTTGGACTTCCCTGGTGGCTCAGAGGTTAAAGCGTCTGCCTCCAATGCGGGAGACCCGGGTTCGATCCCTGGTCGGGAAGATCCCCTGGAGAAGGAAATGGCAACCCACTCCAGTATTCTTGCTTGGAGAATCTCATGTACTGAGGAGCCTGGTGGGCTGCAGTCCATGGGGTCACAAAGAGTCGGACACGACTGAGCGACTTTAATTACTTACTTCTTTCTTACTTTAGAGAGACCAGTTCCATTAATGTGCTCAATGCCTTGGCAACAAATCCGAGATAAATGCTTGTATTTTCATGAAGCTTCCAAACCTTGGAATGACAGTCTAGCTGACTGTTCTGCAAGAGAATCCAGCCTGCTGCTTATTCAAGATAAGGAAGAACTGGTAAATAACTAAGTAAAATACTTTAATACAACTTAGCACTGACTTCTAGCCATATCAAGATCTTTGTGCTTTAGCCTTAAGGGTTCTATGCAGATGAAAATATCAACCTTGACTTCAAGAAGCTCACAATCTGAGAGACTAAATAGGCATGTAAACAAAATAAATATAATTTAATGAATACAACAATATAAATATAAACATTTGTATATTAATATATAAATGAACAAATAGAAATATCACAAACAAAGATTAATTAACTGCCAGGAGCCACCACGGGAGATTCCACTCATGACAAAGTCATGTGGAAGAGAACTGTTAAGCAAAGCTTCAGAGCTCAAGGGGCTCCCTAGACTTTCTTGAGCATCTACTCCCAAACCAAAATCTGTCTGTTTTGCTATTTCATGACTTTCACCAACTGTGAGAGGCATGAAAATCCTAAAACATAGAGCCTTTCAAAGAGTTAAAAGTTATTAGAGTAGTGCTAATGTAGGATTTCATTATTGGGCCAATGCTTGTTGCTAAGTTCCCATATTTTACTGTTTTGTTACTTTCACCAACTCCTCTGACATTAACAGGGGATTAACCCTGACCACCTTTTTTTGGAGAAAATCAACTTAGGGCTATAGCTAACAAGTCTCCTGGACATGAGAGGAATATTTCAAATCAAACCCCCTCTGTTAGCATTCTAGCTTCTTGGCAGGTATATCCAGGCTCTTGCAGCTATGCATATGATTATTTACAACCTCCCAACTGTGAGAGGCATGGAAAGCCTAAAACATAGAGCCTTTCAAAGAGTTAAAAGTTATCAGAATAGTGCTGATGTAGGATTTCATTACTGGGCCAATGCTTGTTGCTAAGTTCCCATATCTCTTATCCACTGTGCACCTGGGAATGCATTAGTTAACATAGTGAGAATGTAAGAAAAACAAGTGTAGCCTTGAATTTAACCATATCAGACTTTTGAGCTAATTGGTTCTTTCTTGTAACTCACTGCACCTTTGCTCTGTGAAAAATGTAACTCTGTTTGGCATTTTCTGAGGCGGATATAGATTAGAAATATAAAGAAAAAACACTTTGAGGGAAAATAAGTTTTCTGGTTGAGCAGCCTTTATCAAAAGAGGGTCATAAAATGTTCACAGGCCTCCAAGGCCAGAAGATACTGTACACAACATCGTTTGTGGAAAAGGTATGCAGAAAAATCCTGGTTTCGATAAGGGCAAAACTGCTGGAATGTTTGGGCTGACTCTGTATGACCTTGCCTCTTTCATTTCCCTCTATTTATAAGACAAGGTATAAAAGTACCTTTTGAAAAATAAAGCTTTGGGATCTCGCTCATCGAAGCAGCTTGATCTCCCCGTGTCAATTATTTTCTCCTCTTACTCTCTCTTTCTGGCTAGTTCCCATCTGGAGGACAGAGGTCCGCTGTGTCTACTTATTTGCCTGGGTTTCTAAGACCTGAACGGGAAGGCGCCCTGCGTCTTCACTCCCTCGGGAGACTGAGAGGGCACCTGTGGCCTCATGTAGACGGTGCAAGTCTCTTGTCTTGAGACTTTATTGATTTTCTGTATAAACCAAGGAACAACAGCCTCTTTTCTTCTCTCCTCTATTTTCTTATCTACAACATTCTTTCCTTACCTCTCTCTATATCAATCACAATTGCCGACACCGTTTCTCCTTCGGGTTTCCTTGGATCCTGCGGGAGCTGGACCCCGGCCATTACTTTACTAGTGTGTGAGATGAGTGCAATTGTGCAGTAGTTTGAGCATTCTTTGGCATTGCCTTTCTTTGGGACTGGAATGAAAACTGACCTTTTCTGGTCCTGTGGCCACTGCTGAGTTTTCCAAATTTGCTGGCATATTGAGTGCAGTACTTTCACAGCATCATCTTTTAGGATTTGAAATAGCTCCACTGGAATTCTGTCACCTCCACTAGCTTTGTTCGTAGTGATGCTTTCTAAGGCCCACTTGACTTCACATTCCAGGATGTCTGGCTCTAGGTGAGTGATCACACCATCGTGATTATCTGGGTCATGAAGCTCTTTTTGGTACAGATCTATGTATTCTTGCCACCGCTTCTTAATATCTTCTGCTTCTGTTAGGTCCATACCATTTCTGTCCTTTATCGAACCCATTTTTGCATGACATGTTCCCTTGGTATCTCTAATTTTCTTTTTTTTGTTGTTGTTTTTTCAAATATTTTATCTGTTGTGGAGCATTTTTAAAGTCTTTATTGAATTTGTTAGAATATTGTTTCTATTTTATGTTTTGGTTTTCCGGCCGCAAGTCATATGGGATCCTTGCTCCCTGGCCAGGGATTGAACCTACATCCCTTGCATTGGAAGGCGAAGTCTTAACCACTGGACTGCCAGGGAAGTCCCGGTATTTCTAATTTTCTTGAAAAGATCTCTAGTCTTTCCCATTCTGTTGTTTTCCTCTATTTCTTTGCATTGATTGCTGAGGAAGGCTTTCTTATCTCTCCTTGCTATTCTTTGGAACTCTGCATTCAGATGCTTATATCGTTCCTTTTCTCCTTTGCTTTTCACTTTCTTTACACAGCTATTTGTAAGGCCTCCCCAGACAGGCAGTTTGCTTTTTTGCATTTCTTTTCCATGGGGATGGTCTTGATCCCTGTCTCCTGTACAATGTCATGAACCTCCATCCATAGTTCATCGGGCACTCTATCAGATCTAGGCCCTGAAATCTATTTATCACTTCCACTTTATAATCATAAGGGATTTGATTTAGGTTATACCTGAATGGTCTATTGGGGATGGTCTTGATCCCTGTTCCTGTACAATGTCATGAACCTCCATCCATAGTTCATCGGGCACTCTATCAGATCTAGGCCCTGAAATCTATTTCTCACTTCCACTTTATAATCATAAGGGATTTGATTTAGGTTATACCTGAATGGTCTAGTGGTTTCCCCTACTTTCTTCAATTTAAGTCTGAATTTGGCAATAAGCAGTTCATGATCTGAGCCACAGTCAGTTCCTGGTCTTGTTTTTGTTGAATGTATAGAGTTTCTCCATCTTTGGCTGAAGAAGCTGAAGTTGAATGGTTCTATGAAGACCTACAAGACCTTTTAGAACTAACACCCAAAAAAGATGTCCTTTTCATTCTAGGGGACTGGAATACAAAAGCAGGAAGTCAAGAAACACCTGGAATGACAGGCAAATTTGGCCTTGGAATACGGAATGAAGCAGGGCAAAGACTAATAGAGTTTTGCCAAGAAGATGCACTGGTCATAGCAAACACCCTCTTCCAACAACACAAGAGAAGACTCTACACATGGACATCACCAGATGGTCAACACCGAAATCAGATTGATTATATTCTTTGCAGCCAAAGATGGAGAAGCTCCATACAGTCAACAAAAACAAGGCCAGGAGCTGACTGTGGCTCAGATCGTGAACTCCTTATTGCTAAGGCAAATGGAAGTGGTCAAACAGGAGATGGCAAGAGTGAACGTTGACATTCTAGGAATCAGAGAACTAAATGGACTAGAATGGGTGAATTTAACTCAGATGACCATTATATCTACTACTGTGGGGACAAATCCCTTAGAAGAAATGGAGTAGCCATCATGGTCAAGAAAACAGTCCGAAATACAGTACTTGGATGCAATCTCAAAAATGACAGAATAATCTCTGTTCGTTTCCAAGGCAAACTGCTGGGAACCACCACGGGAGATCCCACTGATGACAAAGTCATATGGAAGAGAACTGACAAGCAAGGCTTCAGAACTCAAGGGGCTCCCTAGGCTTTCTCGAGCATCTACCCCAAAACCAGAATCTGTCTGTTCTACTTTTGATCTCCCCTGTGTCAATCATTTTCTCCTCCTCTTACTCTCTCTTTCTGGCTGGTTCCCATCTGGAGTACAGAAGTCCACCATATCTACTTTATTTGCCTGGGTTTCTAAGACCTGAATGGGAAGGCGTCCTGCATCTTCACTCCCACGGGAGACTGGGAGGGCACCTGTGGCCTCACATAGATGGTGCAAGTCTCTTGTCTTGAGACTATATTGATTTTCTATACAAACCAAGAAACATCAGCCTCTTTTCTTCTCTCCTCTATTTTCCTGTCTTCAACATTCTTTCCTTATTATCTCTCTCTCTAAATCAATCGCAATCGCTGACACCGTTTCTCCTTCGGGTTTCCCTGGATCCTGCAGGGGCTGGTCCCCAGCAACTAATGCCAACAGAGAGTTAGAAAAGGCCTCATAGAAGAGATGATACTTGAACTGGGTTTCAGAGGATGAGCATAAGAATGCAAACCAGCAATAGATAAACAGATTCAATATTCAGTCATTCCTTCTGTTTCATTTACAGAGACTCATACAAAACCTGATAAACAAAGAAACAATTATGTTTTGGATTGGATTAAATTTTACATTATCAGAGAAGAACTGGAAGTGGAAAAATGGATCCTTTTTAAGTCTAATATGTGAGTATTAGATAAGCTAATTTGAATATTCAGTTTGCTTCCTACTAGCTACCCATTTTGCAGATGGTAGTGTATATATGTCCATGTTACTCTCTCAGTTTGTCCTACTTGCCTTCCCCTGCGTCTCCATACCTGCCCTGCAAATGCATTCATCAGTACCACTTTTCTAGATTCCATATATATGCATTAATATATGAGATCCAACCAGTCCATCTAAAGGAGACCAGTCCTGGATGTTCACTGGAAGGACTGATGCTAAAGCTGAAACTCGAATACATTGGCCACCTCATACGAAGAGTTGACTCATTGGAAAAATCCTGATGCTGGGAGGGATTGGGGGCAGGAGGAGAAGGGAATGACAGAGGATGAGATGGCTGGATGGCATCCCAACTCGATACACATGAGTTTGGGTGAACTCCAGGAGTTGGTGATGGACAAGAAGGCCTGATGTGCTGCAATTCATGGGGTCGCAAAGAGTCGGACACGGCTGAGTGACTGAACTGAATGATGCTTGCTTTTTAAATTTATTTATTTATATTAATTGGAGCATAATTACTGGCCTACTGGTTTTAACATTTAGTTTCATGTCCTAGTTCCTTTCCGTTCAGTCGCTCAGTCATGTCCGACTCTTTGCGACCCCATGAATCACAGCACGCCAGGCCTCCCTGTCCATCACCAACTCCCGGAGTTCACTCAGACTCATGTCCATTGAGTCCGTGATGTCATCCAGCCATCTCATCCTCGGTTGTCCCCTTCTCCTCCTGCCCCCAATCCCTCCCAGCATCAGGGTCTTTTCCAATGAGTCAACTCTTCGCATAAGGTGGCCAAAGTACTGGAGCTTCAGTTTTAGCATCATTCCTTCCAAAGAAATCCCAGGGTTGATCTCCCTCAGAATGGACTGGTTGGATCTCCTTGCAGTCCAAGGGACTCTCAAGAGTCTTCTCCAACCTCACAGTTCAAAAGCATCAATTCTTCGGCGCTCAGCCTTCTTCACAGTCCAACTCTCACATCCATACATGACCACAGGAAAAATCATAGCCTTGACTAGACAGACCTTAGTCGGCAAAGTAATGTCTCTGCTTTTGAATATGCTATCTAGGTTGGTCATAACTTTTCTTCCAAGGAGTAAGCGTCTTTTAATTTCATGGCTGTGGTCACCATCTGCAGTGATTTTGGAGCCCAAAAAAATAAAGTCTGACACTGTTTCTACTGTTTCCCCATCTATTTCCCATCCTGAAAGATGATTTTGTGAAAGTGCTCCACTCCATATGCCAGCAAATCTGGAAAACTCAGCAGTGGCCACAGGACTGGAAAAGGTCATGTCCTAGAAAACTTATTTAACTTACAGGGACAGTTTAAATTTAAAAGAAAATAGATTTCACCTTTGCACTGCTCAAGTAGTTTCACCACGTGGCTTAGCTAGTAAAACATCAACATTTGGCAAGAACTTTTGCTTTCATTAAGCATTAAGCATGAGCCCTGTGTTTCAGGAACTTCAATATCCTATTGTCCCAGATAAAAAATAAAGTTCAGAGAGAGGGGAGAATGGAAGAAGAAAGAAGGAAATGCAAATTTTTAGCAGAAAATAGAAGTTCAGTAAAAGCTATAAAAAGTATTCTTTCTACTGGACTGAAGAACAAACATGCATAAGCTATGTTCTTTCTCTTTATCATCAAATTTAATATGAACTAAAAATGCTAAAGAATTTGCTGGTGGATAGATTTAGGTCCAATTCCTACTTTCAAACTCTACATCTGCTTTTAAATTACCAAAGATTAAAATTTTTAAAAATAGAAATTAAATTACAAAGGATCTACACACCAATAGTCTCAGTTTTTGCAGGTAACTTTTTAAAAGTCAATAATTATTCATGTTTTTATCAAACAAAGTCTCTTTAGAGAACAATAAGAAATTAATTCTCAGCTCCCAAGTTGCACTAGTAGTAACGAACCCACTCACCAATGCAGGAGACATTAGAGACACAGGTTTGATCCCTGGGTCCAGAAGATCCCCTGGAGGAGGACATGGCAACCCATTCCAGTATTCTTGCCTTTGGACTCCCATAAACAGAAGAGACTGGTGTCCTCTTCCAGGGGATTTTTCAGACAAGAATACTGGAGTAGGTTGCCATTTCCTTCTCCAGGGAATCTGCCTGACCCAGGAATCAAACAGGTTTCCCACATGCAGGTAGACTCTATACTATCTGAGCCACCAGGAAATCCCTTAATTTAACTGAAATGGTTTAAAGGATGCTCATTTCATTTTTATGATCACTTCTGAAAATTTCTGGTAAGACACATTATATAAACTGCTTTGGTAATGTATTCTAAATAGGATGATATAAAGCTTAGCTGAAGACGTTCTATAATCAAAAGTCCAGATAATTTAAAAAAAAAAGAGAGAGAGAGAGAGAACACAGAAGTCCACCAGGCCCATGAGACAGAGAGAGACATAAAGCAAGAGAGAGACAGTGCATGCATGCTCAGTCACTTCAGTCATGTCTGACTCTTTGTGACCGCATGGTCTATAGACCGCCAGGCTCCACTGTCCATGGGATTCTCCAGGCAAGAATACTGGGGTGGGTTGCCATGCCCTACTCCAGAGGATCTTCCCCATCCAATGATCAAACCTGCACCTCCTGAATTGTAGGCAGATTCTTTACCCACTGAACCACTTGGGAAAGCTGGGGAAAGCCAGAGGGAGAGACAAAGGGAAAGTCATTTGAACACATAAATGAGCCTCAATAGATTTCATCTGAAACACAATGATATCACTGAAAATCACATTTACCCTTAATTCCAAAAGAAAAATCTTCAGGACAGTTTTGTGCCAAAGGGTAAGAAAATATACTTTTATATTTGTTTAGATTTTTTTTGAACTCAAAATTGTGACTTTTACTCATATTTCTTCCAGAAAATGTGACAACTCATTCAAAGCCCAGATCAAAAGTCACTTCACAAGTAAAGCCATCACCAATTCCCTAGGTTTTATTAAATACCTTGTAGTACAAATCACATCAAATTGTAGCAACTCATTTGTCTGTCCCTAAGATGATGAAGCCCTGCAGGCAGAGTCTAAATACAATTTGTCTTTGTAGCTCTGTGTCTAACATAAAACAGATTCCAAATATATTATTATTAGTTTCAAACAGACTACAGTATATGTGTCATGGTTAATTTTTTTAAATATATTCATGTGTTTATTCTTTTTCAAATTCTTTTCCCACTTAGGTTGTTACATAATATTGAGCAGAGTTCCCTGTGCTATATAGGAGGTATGGGTAACTTTTATTTGTTTATGCATTGCAAAATTGTTAGTGTCTGTTTGCCATCAATATATAGATATAACAGATATAATCATCTGTTATTTAACATCATAATATGAGTTGCCAGAAGCAAGTAGCCAGCAACCTGGAGAAAATATGAAGACTAATTGAAAACAAAACCCACAGACATTTTTCTCTTAACCTCCTATAACATAATTCACTGTGCAGTAATATTTAAGTAACATATCCAGTAGCAGAATAACTAACATAACAATTACACACCTGCCCTCTCACCCACCTCTAGTCCCTCGAAACATCTCTCCTTCTATGGAGGTTAACTATGAAGTACTGATACCTCTGAAGCACAATTTCTACTATGCTGTCAGTGATCAATAGTATAAGAACTCCCCTCCCCAACTCCTGTTTTGTTTTGTCAAAGTTTATCTATTTTACCTTACCAGATCTCCACTCCTCATTGTTTGCTCTATAGGTAGGGTCTGCCTCTAACATTTTTGAAGACACCTCTATCGTTGTCATGTTTCTGTTTGAAAAAGAGGATTTTGTGCTACCTTTTCTCAGTAGTTGCAAAGCAGGAACTGTGAATTGAAAGGGACTTCTGTTAACGTTTGCCTGAAAAGGAAACTAGTAACCTCTCAGTTTAGACTCCACCTCTCATGCAAAAGAGCCCCTTGATGAAAGTGAATGAAAAAACTGGCTTAAAATTCAACACTCAAAAATCTAAGATTATGGTGTCCAGTCTCATTATTTCATGGCAAATAGATGGGGAAACAATGGAAACAGTGACAGACTTTATTTTCTTGGGCTCCAAAATCATTGCAGATGGTGGTGACTGCAGCCATAAATTCAAAGATGCTTCCTCCTTGGAAGAAAAGCTATGACCAACCTAGACAGCATATTAAAAAGCAAAAATTATTTTGCCAACAAAAGTCCATCTAGTCAAAGCTATGATTCTTCCAGTAGTCATGTATGGATGTGAGAGTTGGACTATAAAGAAAGCTGAGCACCAAAGAACTGATGCATTTGAACTGTGGTGTTGGATAAGACTCTTGAGAGTCCCTTGGATGGCAAGGAGATCAAACCAGTCAATCCTAAAAGAAATCAGTCCTGAACATTCATTGGAAGGACTATTGCTGAAGCTACAATACTGTGGCCACCTGATGTGAAGAACTTACTCATTGGAAAAGACCCGATGATAGGTCTTTTCAGAAGGCAAAAGGGGAAAGGGGTGCCAGAGGATAAGATGGTCAGATAGTATCACTGACTCAATGAACATGAATCTGGGCAAACTCTGGAAGATAATGGAGGACAGAGGAGCCTGGTGTGCTACAGTCCTTGAAGTTACAAAGAGTTGGACATGACTTAGCAGCTGAACAGCATCATGTCACTGTGTCACTGGGTGCTGACCTTCCAAAAATGTACATGTTTTTGTTGTTCAGTCACTCAGTCATGTCCAATCCTTTGTGACCTCATGGATTGAAACACGCCAGGTTTCCCTATCTTTCACCATCTCCTGGAGCTTGCTCAAACTCATGTCTGTTGGATCAGTGATGTCATCCAACCATCTCATCCTCTGTCATCCCCTTCTCCTCCTGCCTTCAATCTTTCCCAGAATCAAGGTCTTTTCCAATGACTCGACTCTTCACATCAGGTAGCCATGTTTAGAGTCATCTCTTGTGCTGTTGGAAATGTACATGAGGCAGGAGCTAAATGGACTCGGGGCTGTACAGCTGGACTTTGTCCCCTGTGGACAGATATCCTAAGATAAAGAGGAGGAGGAGCTGAGCCCTGCCCAAATATGAGATAGTACTTTTCTCATTCTCATGGTCCAGAGGACCTTTCCAAGAATACACCTGCAGCAAGGCTCTTTGTAGATCAAACAGGGAGTAATGTCAACCTGTCCACAGGCCTCTTCACTAGAGCCGTACATCAGGTAGCCATGTTTAGAGTCATCTCTTGTGCTGTTGGAAATGTACATGAGGCAGGAGCTAAATGGACTCGGGGCTGTACAGCTGGACTTTGTCCCCTGTGGACAGATATCCTAAGATAAAGAGGAGGAGGAGCTGAGCCCTGCCCAAATATGAGATAGTACTTTTCTCATTCTCATGGTCCAGAGGACCTTTCCAAGAATACACCTGCAGCAAGGCTCTTTGTAGATCAAACAGGGAGTAATGTCAACCTGTCCACAGGCCTCTTCACTAGAGCCGATCTTGGCTAAGAAATGTGTGTACACACATGGGATGACACTGATGTATACCAAATATGGACTCAGAGTCAGCCAAAGCAAGACATCTGGCCAAAGGAGACCCAGAAGAAAATTGCATAAAAGTGATTCAAACTACAAGGACCTGACGCTCTGGGCCTGCCAGTGTGTGCCTATGCACGTGTACTCGTTTCCCTCCTAATAAATGTTTCACTTGTTTCACTAGTTTTGGTTTCTCTGTGGAAATTCATTTTCTGGAAATGAATCCTAATGGCCAGGATTCAGCACTCAGCCTGACTTCAACCTCTGGCCGGAAACCAAAGTCCTATTTCAAGTCCCTGCAGGTTGAGGCCACCCAAGCTCAGACATGTCTTCACAAAACCTTTGTCTTTCTCTGTTTGTGAAAAAAAAAACAACAACAACAAGAAGGAGACCTTAGAGGTAGCACAGCCTCGAGATAAAAGAAACTTATGTCCCTGAATTTCCATGTGGAAGAAAGCTGTGTTCTAACTAGAAACACGTATATTTCACAGCTACATGAGTGTTAAGTAAATATACACTGTGCTATCAACAAAATTTAGGTCATCTATTGTAGCAGCTGTGTAATGTATCTAGTCAGAGTGGCAGCCTCATTTTTTCCATAGTTTTTTGCATTACTAATCATGTCTTATCCAGTCACCAAATATCTGAAGATTGTTACTACTATGGTAGGTGCTGAGAAACAAAAGCTGATTCTGATGAAGAGGATGAAGCAGGCACCTGGGTCTTGTGTGGGAGAGGCCTGGGTGGATTTTCCAGAATGGCTGAGGCAAGGTTAGTGTCTTCTCTGGTGTCTAGTGAAGACAGGGACATTTTAAAAGATCACAGTTTATAGTACCACTGAAAACCTGACAGAGCTAAGAGCAGTGACAAATTGAAATTGTCATAGAGTGATCATTATAATTATAATGAGGTGGTCAGCATACAAAAATGGAGTTGGAAGCAAGGGTCCGATTTCAGAATTCAAGGACTAGAGCTTCTTTGTATTTTTGTATTGTGCCACACAAAAGGACAAAGCCACACCTGTCGATTTCTGTGGCTTCATGGTACCCCGAGAAATCTTGTCTCCCTAAAGATCTCCCTCCTCCCTTTCCTGTGTTCGTGCAACAAGTCCTTGCTTAACACACCACTTCACTTCTCATCAGTTGAAGTTTTAATGCTTGAGAAACAAGCTCTATAATGAACCCATGGCTTCTTGCATTGCAAAACGAATACAGTATTGTAAAGCAAAACAAACTAAAAAATAAAAATTAATTAAAGAAAAATAAATAAATAAATAAACTTCCTCCTTTTTTTTAAGTGCGTCAGTCGCAACTCAAGAGCCTCCTGCATCCGTGTCTCCAAGTTGGGGCTCTAACAATCCAGCCAAAAAATGCCTCTTCTTCTCAATCAGGTCTTTGTTTCTGAAATTTCAGTTAATTAAAGCAATACTTTATGAAAATGGTGACACATTTAACCTGCTTGACACCAGGAAGGGAACTTTTTTTTTTTTTTTAACACTCCCTTATCCTGAAAGACAAGTCTCCCCCACGAACCTGGGACCTTTGTGTTTCTGGAAAGGAGCACAATTCAGGCCAGTTCCAAAGGGATATCAACTTTTCAATTAAGATACAATCCTGGGAGTGAGGCAGACAGAGACATAGAAAGAGGAAAGACCCTGAACCAGGTCACTAAGAACTCCTGCTGCCCTCTCTCAGCTTTTCAAAGCCTTTAATCCCTAGACCACAGAGCTTACCCTAAGGAATCTCCCAGTCACCCACTAAAGTTCTGCAAACTCCTATGAAGAGGGCAGCTTAGGCGCGCAGCCATCTGGGGAGAAATCAAGTCAAATATTTTTCACATTACCCAACCAGGCCAGATGTTCACCCCATATTGGGACAGCCCTGGAGAGTTTGCAACCTGCTTGAGACCAAGAAGGCAGTTTCTTCTTTCTCTTCTCCTCTCGGTAGTGGTGTCTTTTTCACTGTGGCTTTGCTCTGGACCAGAGGTGGCCAAAGAAGGGGATGCAGCGTCTCAGGGCTGTGACCGCCACCCTCTCCCGACGCCTCCAGCTTAACTGTGAGGTGACCACATCCCTCTCCATCCGCGGCTGTCTCCCATATTCAGGTCCCAACCGTCTGCCTGCCAAGGTCTAAGAGAAACACCGGATGCAGGGCGTGGGAAATTACGCCCATAGAGCGGATGGTACCCCAGATGGTACTAGATAATGCTCCCTCCCCACCAACTCCACCTTCTGCCCTCTGCCCTAGATGTTACGCCCCACTTCCTGTGTTTCATTTCTCAGGATGTTGAGGCAGAAAAGGAAGTCAGAACTCTTGTAAACAGGATGCCTGCCGTTGAAGGGTCTTTGGCTCCTTTCCAACCTGCCAAACGCCTGATGGAGACCTGGTGGACTAACGGTGGATCTAAGAGGACAGCCCTCTGCTCAGGCTGTCCGCCATGCTGGGTCCCTTCCTAGCACAGCAGGAGAAAGTCTGCATAAATCTCCACAGCCTGCGAGTCTCCCTGGCCTAGCAGAGATAGGGACAAAGCTCTGTCTCTCTGAGGTTCAACCTGTGGTAATCAAGATCCCTGAGAACAGAAACCCTGTCGTGTGTAGCCACCCACACACAAACCTCCTCTAAAAGGTGTTGATTTGTGGCCTGTTAGCACCACTGTTCTCAGGAGATCATGCATAGATCAAAACCCCAAGCTAATATGTTCTGAGGCTACAAAATGAGGAAAGGTTATAAAGGCCAAAAACTACAAGGCTATATAAATTGTCAGGAATTAGCACTAGAATTGGGAAGAAATAATAATGCTTGTTTAAACAGGAGTTGTTTGGGGTTCAAAATGGTTACACATTTGCAGGTGTAGGAGGGAGGCACTTTGAAACTATGTTTGCACCTGGCACTGCCTGCAGATACTATTTTGAAAATGTCTGGTGATGGTCTTGAGTTTGATATAATTCAGAAAGTTTAAGTTCTCAGTGATGCACCTGCAAGTTCTCAGATGCAAGATTGCATCTGAAACTACTTCCACCTAAGGCCACCTGGCTCCATTTCGTATGTGTGAACTATAGTTACTCCATTTTTATTTTTGAAAGATCTTAAATACATAATCAGGCTTCCCTGGTGGCTCTGTGATGAAGGACCTGCCTGACAATGCAGGAGAGGCAGGTTCAATCCCCAGTCCAGGAAGATCCTTTGGTGAAGAAAATGGCAACCCAGTCCAGTATTCTTGCTGGGGAAATCCCATGGACAGAGGGCCTGGTGGGCTACAGTCCATGGGGTGGCAAAAGAATTGGACAGGACTTAGCGACTAAACAACTCCAGTACTTTGGCCACTTCATGTGAAGGGTTGACGTGAGTCTGAGTTAACTCTGGGAGTTGGTGATGGACAGGGAGGCCTGGTATGCTGTGATTCATGGAGTCGCAAAGAGTCGGACACAACTAAGTGACTGAACTGAACTGAACTAGCAACTAAACAACATCAGCAGCAAATATATCATCACCTGTCTACATTACCCTTTTTTGGACTTTTGTGAGGTGATAAGATTTCAACCCTGAGGATCTGCTATGGTGAGATTGGTCCAGTTGGGACAGAGTTTACAAACAGATTCTTAAAACAAGATAGTAATGGCAGAAATCAGTCTTTGATAAACAAATTTTTTTTTCCTGGTGAATTATTTTGATCCTTGAAATGATTTAGAAGTTTCACCAAGTGGTGACAATAAAAAGCTGACTCTTTAGAAGACAGTTTGTCAGTTTCTTATGAAATTAATATACTTTCCAGATGATCCAACAGTCTCACTTTTGAGCATTTACAGAAATGAGTTGAAAACTGATGTTTATGCAAACTTACACAGGTGTGTTTATAACAGCTGTATTTATGATTGCCAAAACTTGGAAGCAACCAAGATGCCTGTTAATATATAAATGGCTAAACACACCATAGACTCTCCAAACAATGGCATAATGTTCAGGGACTTTAAGAAAAGTTCTCAAGTGAAGAAAAAAACATAAAAAGAACCTTTTATGCAGGTTATTAAGTGAAAGAAGGCAATCTGATAAATCTACGTACTGTAAAATTGCAACAATTTGACACGTAAAGGCAAAACTATGGAGATGTTGAAAAGACATGTCTGAAGGGCCAAGGTGGAGAGACTGGGAGGGATGAATGGGGGAGGCCAGGGGGGTTTTAAGACAATGAAACTATACTCTGTGATTCTGTAATAATGGGTTTAAAACTACTAGGTGGTGTTTTGGGGGATTCTCAAGATCTCTAGTCTTTATGTCTCAGCACAGAAAGAATCCAGTGAGAGGCAAAGTGATAGATAAGAAGTGATTTATTAGAATCAGAGGTTTGTGAGGTTAACAAGTAGATGGATGAGAGGGTGCTGTGCCTGAGAACTTAGTGGGCTATCAGTTCAGTTTAGTTCAGTCGCTCAGTCATGTCCAACTGTTTGTGACCCCATGAATCGCAGCCCACCAGGCCTCCCTGTCCATCACCAACTCCCAGAGTTCACTCAGACTCACGTCCATCGAGACAGTGATGCCATCCAGCCATCTCATCCTCTGTCGTCCCCTTCTCCTCCTGGCCCCAATCCCTCCCAGCATCAGAGTCTTTTCCAATGAGTCAACTTTTCGCATGAGGTGAGCTATAGTTTCATATTAATAATCAAAGGAAAAATGGGGAGGGGAAAAATACCACTTTTTTCCTCATTCTGGAGTAGATGTCAAGCTTCCATAGTCAGCTCTGCCTTCATGTCAGGCTGGGGAGTTTTCTTGTCCCTGCATGGTTAAGCCAGGACAGTCATGGCACTATGGAAAAATTGTTTCAAGTCTCAGTACCATGAGGGTCTTTCATTTTGATTGTCACCTTTCCATTTTATTTTCTTATGTGTTCAGAGAGCTTGTCCTGGGGGCCATTAGCTTACTGAGCTCACTAGGTGGGATGTGGGTCTCATGCCATCATTGTTCTGTTGTTTTCAGAGATGTCTCATGCTTCTGTTTTGCAAGGTTTTGTTGTTAAGCTACCCTGATTGGTTTTGTAGGTAAGCAAACCTGCTTTCTTAAGCAATCATTAACACACAAGGGTTTCCCATTCTCATACTTTTTTATTTACAATCCCCAGTGGGATTGAACATTTAATTACCTACTTTGTCCCTTTACTTTATCCCTATCAAACATCTCATTATGAAAGTGAAAGTGTTAGTTGCTCAGTGGTGTCTGACTTTTTGCGACCCAATGGACAGTAGCCTGCCAGGCTTCTCTGTCCAAGGAATTCTCCTGGCAAGAATATTGGAGTGATAGCCATTCCCTTCTCCAGAGGCTCTTCCTGACCCAGGACTGAACCCCAGCCTCCTGCCTCACAGGCTGATTCTTTACTGTCTGAGCCAACAGGAAAGCCCAAGCTTGCCTTAGCATATAAAACATAAAGAGTAAACCCTAATGTAGTCTATGGACTTCAGTTCATAATATTGTAGCAAAATTTGTTCCTCAGCTGTAACCAATACAACAAACTAACACAATTTGTTTGAAACAGGGGAAGCTGTATATGAGGAAAAAACGCCTGTGGAAACTCTGCATTTCTGCTTTTTACCCGAACCTAAAAGTTTTTTTTTTTCCCCATAAACCTAAAATGGAGTCTCTTAACTTAAAAGAGCAGTTGACAGTCAGCATGATCATGTTTTTACCTCAGTGACCTAGGAACCTGCTCTCTTCCTTAAACTAGAACTGGAAGTTAAACATGTGACATATACGGAGCTCTAGTGTGTTCTGTGTGACCTGAGTTAAGGGTCAATGATTATTTGCTGTCAGAATCCTTTAAACTTAAAGTGTAAGTCTGAAAAAGGCACTTTAGAAACCACTGGAGACAATGCTGAACAAATTAAAGCACTAAGCCATCAAGAGAAAAAGGGAGGCTGAAATCTCTACTTTTGCTTTGCTATGACTGCAGTAACCTTTGAAACAGAATTGTTATCCATCCAACTACCCTTGCTGAAGGGTAAATATAATTGGGACTTTCCTAGTGATTTAGTGGTTAAGAACTCACCTACCAATCCAGGGAAAGCAGGTTCAGTCACTGCTCAGGGAACTAACATCCCACATGCTGCGGGGCAATTAAACCCTCAGGCTACAACTAGAGAATAGCTGTGCCACAAAAAAAGACCCTGCGTGCTGCAACTAAGACCCACTTAACAACTAAACTACCACCACCATAGAGCTTCTCCATCTTCGGCTGCAAATAATATAATTAGTCTGATGGTGGTATCCATCTAAAGAGTTGGGCTTCCCAGGTGGTGCTTTGGTAAAGAATCCACCTGCTACTCAGGAACTGTGGGTTCAATCCCTGGGTGGGGAAGATCTCCTGGAGAAGGTATCTCTTGACTTAGGCTAACACCTGTCCAGAGCTTAAACAAGGGGCTTCCCTGGTAGCTCAGCTGGTGAAGACTTTACCTGTAATGCATGAGACCCCAGTTCGATTTCTGGGTCAGGAAGATCCCCTGGAGAAGGGATAGGCTATCCACTCCATTATCCATGGGCTTCCTTGGTGGCTCAGACAGTAAAGAATCCTCTTTCAATGCAGGAAATTTGGGTTAGATCCCTGGGTTGGGAATATCCCTGAAGGAGGGCATGGCAACCCACTTCAGTGTTTTTTCCTGGAGAATCCTCATGGACAGAAGAGCCTGGTGGGCTGCAGTCCATAGCATCACAAAAGAGTCAGACATGACTGAATGACTAAACACAAGGTGTATACAAAGTTAGGGAAATATCAAGGCTGTCCAGGTCACCATATACATATACATCAATCTTGTTCAGAGGTACCCTGGCACAATAAGCAACACAGTAAATATCATTTTCATCCACTCGAATTTAGACAAACTACCTACCCAGGAGCAGAGCTACTGTTTGCAGTATAATTGCCAGCCTTGAGCAAAATTTATTTTAGTTTTTTTTTTCCTCTGTATAACTTGGTTTTGTAGGTATTACAGGAGCAAAATGTGATGTGGTAGGTTGCAAAAGGAGCCTGGGTTTTGAGGTAGGAAACAGATGATCAGTCTTGCTCCTTACTCATCCATAAATTCAAAAAAATCCAGTGCCTGGATAAGGCAGATATTAATGTATCAAATGAAACAACGTGGATTGAAGCATTTACCAATAACTTGAGCTTTCTGATTTCAGTATACAGAAGGTTTAAGGATATAAAAAAAGAAAGGCTAGCAGCGCCCCCTGTTAGGAACTGTTAGTAAATGAACTCAGGTTTTTAAAAACATTGAACAACAAAAAGCAACCCCACAACAAAAGCCAACCAGACAACAACAACAACAACAAAAAAAAAACCTGCAAAACAAAAACACTTGGGTTTTTGGAGCAACTACGCAAGTTTCACTCTGGCAATCAATACTCCACTTATTTATGTGCATGCATGCATGGGTGCTTAGTTGTATCCTACTCTTTGTGACCCCATGGACTATAGCCCGCCCATCTTTGCTATCCACGGGGATTCTCCAGGGAAGAATGGAGCGGGTTGCCATGCCCTTCTCCAAGGAATCTTCCCAAACCAAGTATCCAACCCACATCTGTTATGTCTTCTGAATTGGCAGGCAGATTCTTTACAATTGGCACCACCTGGAAAGCCCTAGACATAAGTTTATTTCTTATCTTGACAATTGTATAAGTAATGCTGCTACAAACATTGAGGGGTATGTATCTTTTCAAATTAGTGTTTTTGTTTTTTTGTGACATATAGCCAGGACTGGAATTGCTGGGTCATATGGTAGTTCTAGTATACATATGCTAACAATATTAATCTTCCAAATCACAAACATGGGATGTCTCTTCATTTAGTTATGTCTTCTTTAATTTCTCTCAGCAATATTCTACAGTTTTCAATACAAGTTTTAATTAGGTTTTTTTTCTGAAGTATTTTATTCTTTTTGATCCTGTTGCCAATGAATTTCATTTTCTTTCCAAATTATTAATCAGTGTATAGCAACTGATTTCTGCGTATTGACTTTTTATTCTGAAACTTAGACAAATTCATTTATTAGTCTAACAGTTTGTGAGTGTGTGAGTCTGGAGTATTGATGATTTTCTACACATAAGGTCTTCTCTGAACAGATGTAATTTTGCTTCTTTTTTTTCAACTTGGATGACTTCACTTCTTTTCCATGTCTAATTGGTTTGGCTAGAACTTCCATACCTATGTTGAATAGGAGTGGTGAGAACAGATATCCTTGCTTGTTCTTGACCTCAGAAGAAAAGCTTTTATTTCTTTTTTCACCACTGATTGTGCCGTGGGCTTTTCATAAATGGTCTTTATTATATTGAGGTATGTTAGTCACTCAGTTGTGTCTGACATTTTGTGATCCGTGGACTGTAGCCTGCCAGGTTCCTCTGGTCCATGGGGTGGTCTAGACAAGAATAATGGAGTGAGAAGCCATTCCCTTCTCCAGGGGCTCTTCTTGTCCCAGGGATCGAACGCCTGTCTCCTGCATCTCCTGCTTTGGCCGGTGGCTTCTTTACCACTGAGCCACCTGGGAAGTCCATTTTATAAGTATACAATAGTGATTGAATAGTAAGGGTCTTCTGTCCTATAAGATGGTTGTAACAAATGAAAACATACATCAATATGTTTTGCACTGCATATGCGCAAGTGAAAAGTCTCCTTTGGTTTATATTTCTGGCTGGTTTGTACTTTTGAAGCTCACATAATTTTGCAAGCTTCTGGTTGAAGAGAATACTCTTTCCTCAGTCAGTTATTTTTAATATGGCCATTGTGGACTCCTCGTGATCATAGTCACGCTTCCCAACTTGAAGTTAAACTTCAGTGCACCGAAAGCATTCTTTTAAGCTAAGAATAATCTGGATCTTTGGCTCTTTGCTTTCTCTGTTGTATTACTCACTGACCTTTTCCACATTTACAGCTCCTTTTCCCACATTTTGCAGCTCTTGGCAGGAGCACAAATATTTCAGGTAGATTTAAGAGCTTTAGAAAAGTGTCCTACAGTTTTTCATGTGTGTGTTAGGGTTTACATTTTACAACCTAGCATTAAATATGGTTTATCTTGATTCTTGTTTTTTTGTGTGTGCTTTTTTTTCCTTTTTCTTTCTTTCTTTTCTTTTCTTTTCTTTTTTTTTTTCTTTTTTTTTTTTTTTTTGAGCCAAATAAGAGTACTTTATTTCCTTCACTCTGGTCCTGGCCCAGAAAAATTTGTTGAAAAAAGATACTTACAAAGACAACAAACAATCTTTCCAGAATATTGTCAAACAACAGACCAATTAACTAAACAAAGTAGATATTGAAAATAATAGTGAAAAATTTCCTTTGGAGTTTTCCATATTATGGAAAACTTGAACAAACTTTTTGGCCAACCTAATATTACATGTCTAATACACTGGACACCCAGTAAGTGGACTTCCTCACTAATTTGTAGACAAAACCCACAATAACCAGTGTGGTTAGGTGCTGATATAAGAGAGACAGCAAAACTTTTTAAATTGGTCAGTTCCTTCAGCTGACCTTGCCTCACAGAAGTTGGAGTTTTCCTTTTATACGAATATAGTACCACATTCTTCTGTTTGCAATGGAGAGTCAATTGGTATATGCTGATTTAAACTTACCCAGGGATTCTGGCATTGAAAGGTCATCACCCCCATCTCGTCTTCAGAGTAAGTGGCTTTAATTTTCCTTTTGACATTTGTATATCTTCCAATAGTTAGATGTTCCTGTAAATTTGTGGTTTTAAATCATGGCTTTAAAGATGAGCAGTAGTCATGTATTAAGTTGATAGCATGGCCTGTCTGTAGGTAAGCACAGGTGTGGAAAAAAGTACATACCTTTAGATTTCTTTTTATGAAGATACTTTTGTGAAAAGTGAACTTCATTCCTGTTACTGAGCCTTGGCTAAAAGAACCTGAATAAATATTTTACAAGTATGAACAACTTATTTTTATTTTATTTGGAAATAAAAATTTTTCTATTTTTCTGCTTTCTTAATATAAATTTATTTATTTTATTTAAAATTTTTTTTAAGTTTTACTTTATTTTACTTTACAACACTGTAAAGTATTTACAAACTATTCAGTTATCAACATTCTAAATTGGAGACTGAAAGGTCTTAGGGTTAGCAAATAGTTTCATGATACCCTTCAAATGGGGGTTATGGAAAATTGGAGAATTTTGATAACTACAGTGAAAGTTTGGTCAAGCTATAGTTATTTTTTGATGGGAAATAGCAAAGCTTTCTGTTCCCTATTCAAATTTAGCAAAAGTGGAGAGAAAGGAGGATGGTGTTGAAAGGAGATGTCAGAGGATGAATATAGAAAAAGCAAGATTTTCCTCAAAAGCTATGATCTAAGATCCCAAATCAATGGGGTCAGAAAATTTGTCGATTCTGCTCATAATCATTATTCTCAAAATATCATTATAAAAGTAAATCTGAAAAACAAAGCAGAATAAAGTCAGAACAAAATACGTGGTTGCAAAACACTTGACTGCAAAAAATGTATAACCTACAAGTTGAGAATTTTGTATTTGGCGGTTTTACCAAGGACCATAGCTGGGAAGGCAGCCTCTTAGATAACTCCAAGGCACTGTTCCCAAATGGTAAGGGAGAAGCCAGGACATATAGGAGTTTTTGCTGCAAATTAAAATATATATATATAGTTGACTACCAAAAGATGACTGCTAATCACAAAAACAGACATATCAAGTTAATGATTTTAGTGTTTTTTCATGTGTGAGAAGACGCAAGAGTCTGGGTTTACTGAAATCATTCCCATGACAGGCATTTTACCTATCTAGTACTAGTATCCTGTTTTCCTTCACTCTGAATTCCACTCGGGTTTCACCATCAGAGCAGCTGCCCTGGCTGACGGCTTTATGGTCACAACATCTCTTGTTTCTTGAAATGGCAGGTGACATTCTTTCTCCACAGATTGACCTGTTATTACAATTATTGTGAAACTACCCCTGAGCTCTTTGGCTGAACTGTTCAGGCTGTGGGAACTGTAGAACAGTGATTATATCAAAGGCATTCAGGTAAACCAGAGATGTGAGCTGTGACCTATTTAGTTTATGGCCCAGCACTTGATTTCTTAAAAAAGTAGGTAAGTGTTAACAAAATGCCTCTAGAGTCTACCTATTCATCCAAAAATAAGCACCTGTGCCAGGCATGCCCTGGTGCTGAGGTTAGGACAAGTGAAAAAAATAGTGGAAAAATATTTTCTTTTTTGTGTTTATGTTATACTGCTAGGAAGACATACAAATAAACAAATAACTAAGTATATACATATATGTGGGTTAGATAATATTAAACACAATAGAGAAAATTTTATCTATATTTTTTACTCTCTTATATTCACCCTTCTGCTTTTTTTATCCTTTATTTATTTATGGCTGCACTGGGATTTTGCTGCTGCCTGTGAACTTTATTAGTTGTGGACTATTCTAGGGCTCCTCGCTAGCTGTAGTACACAGGCTTCTCATTGTGGTGGCTTTTCTTGTTGCAGAGCTCAGACTTGTACCAGATGTGCACTGCTTAGTCATTCCACAGCATGTGGAATCTTCTCAGATCAGGGATAGAATCCCTGTCCCCGGCTTTGGCAGGTGGATTCTTAAGCACTGGACCACTAGGAAAGTCCTGAGAAACTGTTTTTTATTTGTGATGGAATTGAGAGTTAACTTCAGAGAGGGTATGATATCAAGTAGAAGAAGGCCTGCCTCACAAGATGACATCTGAGCCAAGACCTGAAAGAATTAAAGGACAAAGATATGTTTCCTTGGAGAAGAGCTTTTAAGAAGATAGACCAGAGAAAGTGCAAGTTCCCTGGGATGAGAACGTTCCTGTCCTTTTGTAGGAGGAGCACATAGGTTGGGTGTGAAATGATGGAGCATGTCTGTGTTGAAAGCAGTAGGAGATAAAGTCAGAGATATAATAGGAAATGGGTTGAACAGGAATTTGTAGACTCTTTTACAGATATACAGTCTTAAATCTGCTTGAGAGAAGGCCAAGGAAAGGTTTAGAGCAATGGAGTGAGATGATTTGGCATACTATTTTTTTTTTAATTTTATGTATTTATTTACTTGTTTATTTTTGGCTGCACTGGGTCTTCGTGGCAGTCCAAGGGCTTCTCATTGTTACAGAGCACGGCTTCAGTAGTTGCAGAACGCGGTCTCAGCAGCTGGGGCTTATGGGCTCTAGAGCATGGGCTCAGTAATTGTGGCAGAATCTTCCCAGACCAGGGATTGAACCTGAGTCCCCTACATTAGCAGGCAGATTCTTATCCACCACACCACCAGGGAAGTCCTTGGCATCCTGCATGGGTATTTCCAGGTGACTAAAGGAGGAGAGGGGGATGACAGGATGAGATGGCTGGATGGCATCACCGACTCAATGGACATGAGTTTGGGTAAACTCCAGGAGTTGGTGATGGACAGGAAGGCCTGGCGTACTGAGTTCATGGGGTTGCAAAGAGTCAGACATGACTGAGCAACTAAACTGAAGTGCACTGAAAATTTACCTGGCATCTTCAATTTGTTGTAAGTCTGTTAGTCTAAAGTCATGAAGTGTTGCAGAAAAACAGCTCAGAAGAGTCATAAGACCCTCCTCTCAATTCCATAAATTTTAAATGGACAGTTATTATGTACCAGACTCCATGTTGAGAAGAATTTTTTCATATAACCCTTTCCAAAACCTCACAAAGTAACTATTATGTTTCACAAGTGAGGAAGTTAGTATTTTATGAAGGTTACAGGCTTAAAGTAACTTCCTCAAATACAAATCTGTTAATTTTGAGAGCCTTTGCTCTTAACCACTGCTGTCCTTCAGTAATAAATAAGATAGTGACTATATGAAATTTTCTCCATTTTTCAAAATTTCAAGGCAGGAAAGAATAAGGAAGAAAGGAGACAGAAAGGTAAAATACCATACAGCTGTCAGGGAAGTTCACCTAGGACGAAGTCTCAGGCTCACTAAGTTTAGCTGCTCTGTGTCACACAGGGTCACAGTAGAAGTTCTAGGTCAATATTCTCCAGTGTGGTTTCTCTCATTTTCAGATTACACCCAGGACCTTGGAGCTCCCCTAGGTATTATCTTTTCTCTCTCTCATCCACATGATTATCCAGGTGTCATTATCTAAAATTTAATACATTCTGTTTCCTACCTTAATCTTTTATCACATTTAGCTATCTTAAATTCCATCTCCACAAGGATGTTTTAGAAAGAGCTAACTCTTATACAAATGTCAACATCCTAACAGGAGAGATCGGTAGTAGTTGGCTGAAAACTGGGTCACACGACTCAGTCGCCTGGGGGGTGTAAAAAACTAAAGTAGAAATAAATGGACTTGCAGGTCACTCTGGAACTTTTTTTTTAATCAATTAATTAATTTTATTTTTGGCTGTGCTGGATCTTTGTTGCTGCGTGGGCTTTCTCTAGTTGTAGTGAGCAACTCTTTAGTTGCTCCTCATTGCAGTGGTTCTCTTGTTGTGGAGCACGGTCTCTAGGGTGCTTCAGTTTCAATATTTGGGGTCCACAGGCTTAGTTACCCTGCCACAGCAGGTGGGGTCTTCCTGGATCAGGGATTGAACCTGTGTCCTCTGCATTAGCAGGAAGATTCTTAACCACTAGACCACCAGGTAAGTCCTTAGGACCCTACTTTAAGATAACTGATAAATGTTCTTTCCTGCCCCTAACCTCCAACCTGAATCTAGCTCTTTCTTATGTGATCCAAACAGCCTTTGCTTTTTGTACCAGATAAACTCAACTAAGTTAACCAAGCATGTTTTCTTAACATCTCAGATCCTAGTCAGTGTCCACGTTGGCATAACTTTGCCCTGAAATTTGGCTGTGCTGTGATTATACTTCTTGCCTTGACTGTGACTGGGTTGAGTGTTTCGGGTAAGTGATGCAAGATCATTTATTTCTTGTTCTACTTATTCTCCTTCTGCCATAAATAGTAAAGTATGTTAAACATCTTTGGCCACCCCAAACTTAGTGGAAGATTGATGAGATAAAAACAGTTATGAAACAGTGCTCTAATAGTGCCCAGCCCATATCCACTTTGCAAACCCTAGGCTTTCATGTTTCTCTTTCTAATTGTTCTGAGAATCTTCATAGGGGATTTACATGTGCTCCAACAACTTTTTTAAAAATTTCAGTTATGATAAAAGCTTGATAATAACAAAGAAAATAAGTTTACAATTGTTTAGAGTTTTTTTTTTTTTTAAAGTGGACCATTTTAAAGTCTATTGAATTTGTTACAATACTCCTTTTGCTGTTTTTATGTTCTGGGTTTTTTTTGTTGTTGTTGTTGTTTGTTTCTGGCCCCAAGGCATCTGAGATCTTAGCTCCCTGACCAGGGATCAAACCAGCATCCTCTGCATTGTAAGGTGAAGTCTTAACCACTGGACTTCCTGGGACATCCCTAAAGTTTCTTAAGTGCCTACTAAATTCTAGATTGTCCTAGACAATGTCTCCCATAGGACAGACACAATTATATCATTCTGAAAATGGAACATGAAGACAGGAGTGTAAGCAATTTAAGAATTTAAGTAACATCTGGGAGTTTACTTATATAGTGGGTGTGTGCATGCTAAGTCACTTCAGTCATGTCTGACTCTTTGAGATCTTAGGGACCATAGCCCTCCAGTCTCCTCTGTTCATGGGATTCTCCAGGCAAGAATACTGGAATGGGTTGCCATTCCCTTCTCCAGATTACTTATATATTAGATGCAAGTAACTCAATGTTTCTCTATGTTTACTTATGTGTTTGTTTATGTTGTCTTCTAAGCAGACCCACTGTTACTAAACTGCTATTGCTCTTATCTTCTGTTCATTTCAAGCTTGTTGAGATAGTACTGAGACATCAGTTTCCTGAAGTGATAAATATAGCATATCCATTTCATTGCACCTTTCAGCATTTTATCTTCTTAATGGTGTTTCTTTATTTACCAGTGATATTCATAAGACAAAACACATCAATAGAAAAAACCAGCATGGATGCTCAAGAGAACAGGAAGGAAGCAACAGGTACATTTTGTGGCTTGAATTTTCTAAGAATAGTAAGTAAGTAAAGTCACTCAGTCGTGTCCGACTCTTTGGGACCCCATGGACTGCAGCCCACCAGGCTCCTCAGTCCATGAGATTCTCCAAGCAAGAATACTGGAGTGGGTTGCCATTTCCTTCTCCAGGGGATCTTCCTGTCCCAGGGATCGAACCCGGGTCTCCCTCATTGGAGGCAGACGCTTTAACCTCTGATAATAAAATGATAACTATCAAATTTTAGCCGTTATTAAAATAATGGTTAAAATTTGATAGTTATCATTGTATTATTCTCGTTAAGGCTCACTACAACCCATATGTTAAGATTAGTTTTATCACTCTGATTTTATGTTTGACAAAGCTGAGGCATGGAAAGGTTAAGCAACTCATTTAGGGTCATCCATGTGCTAAGGGGTGACAGAATTGTACTTCAGTGGTCTATCGTCAGAGTCTATGATCTTAACTACCAGATAATACTGCTTAAGAGTACTTAGGCTAGGAGAGTCAATAATTATTAGTCAAAATCCAAGCTATAAAGTAAAATATACATTAAGTGAGATATTTGGTGATTTTAATATGTCAAGCAGCTAACCTTTGACTAAAGCTAATGAATAGAAAACAAACATGTAATGAATTCTTTAATATTTATTGTATTAATCATTAAGATACTGATCTTGTCCTTATACTTACTAAGCAGTGTGTGTTAATACTCTATTGTTGAGAGACTATAGC
Organism: Aepyceros melampus; assembly: GCA_006408695.1. NCBI lineage: Eukaryota > Metazoa > Chordata > Mammalia > Artiodactyla > Bovidae > Aepyceros > Aepyceros melampus. The sequence continues at coordinate 33,203 of SJXQ01012513.1, forward strand.
AAAATGTGATCATTTATTATATACATTTGTACAGAAGAGAAATTTTAAGAAAATGAGAATATCCCTCTAAAAAATCCTATCCAATAGATCTCATTATTAGGCAAATATATAATTTAGCAGTTAGAAACTTTCTAATAATTTCTCTCCATGATACTTGCCATTAATTGTGGGTACGAATTATTATTTGCTTTACATTTTACATGTTGTTTCAAGTAGACATTTTTTTAAAGAGCATTTGATATAGTTGTCCATGAAGTAGGAAGAGCAATGATAAGGAATTTAAGGAATCTCAAAAAGAGTTTTGACACTATCACCACCTGCTTGTGTGGCGTTGAACAAGTTATTCTGTCAGTGTTTTAGCTGGTCACTAATTTTCAAATTTTAATAGCAGAATGAACAGTGGTCTCAAAACCCTCAGTTATATTAAATTCATGAATTGTTCTCACAATGATGATCAAAGACTTTCCTGAATTTATAATAACTTGTATGAGATCCAACCAGTCCATCCTAAAGGAAATCAATCCTGAATATTCATTGAAAGGACTGATATTGAAGCTGAAACTTCAATACTTTTTCCACCTGATGCAAAGAGCTGATTCATTTGAAAAGACCCTGATGCTGGGAAAGTTTGAAGGCCAGAGAAGAAGAGGATGACAAAGGATGAGACAGTTGAATGGCATCACCGACTCAATGGGCATGAGTTTGAGTAACTCCGGGAGTTGTTGATGGACAGGGAGGCCTGGCGTGCTGCAGTCCATGGGGTCACAAAAGTTGAACACTACTGAGTGACTGAACTGAACTGTGTATGTGTGGTTAGTGTTAGTGGGGTGGGGACAGGTTAGAAATATAACATTCATTTCTTTTCTTTCTCTTTCTTACTTTATTTTCCCTCTTCTTTGTTACTTTAGAGAGACCGGTTCTGTTAAGGTGTCCAATGCACTGGCAACAAATCCAAGATAAATGCTTATATTTTATTGAAACTTTCAAACCTTGGAATGACAGTCTAGCTGACTGTTACACAAGAGAATCCAGTCTACTGCTTATTCAAGATCATGAAGAATTGGTAAATAATTATTAATAAGTAAAATACTTCAATAAAACTCAGCATTGGCTTCTAGCCATATCAAGATTTTTGTGCTCTAGTCTTGAGGGTTCTATGCAGATGGAAGTATTAACCTTGACTTCAAGGAGCTCACAATCTGAGAGACTAAATGGACATATAAGCAAAATAAATATTATTTAATGAATACAAAAATATAAACATAAATATTTGGATGTATAAATGAATGGAATAGAAATATCACAAGTAAGGAATAATTAACTCCAATGGGGTGTCAGGAAAGGCTTCATAGAGGAAGTGATACTTGAACTGGGTTTCAGAGGATGAATAAAAGAATGCAAAGCAGCAATAGATAACCGGATTTAATACTCAGTTATTTCTTCTGTTTCATTTACAGAGACTTATACAAAACCTGATAAATGAAAAAGGAATTCCGTTTTGGGTTGGATTAAATTTTACATCATCAGAGAAGAACTGGAAGTGGATAAATGGATCCATTTTAAATTCTAATATGTAAGTATTAGATAAGCTAATTTGAATATTCTATTTGTATCATTTTTGCAAGGCAAGATAGTAATATTGTTATTGAAGACTGAGATTTATAGTTTTAATTTAGTTTAGAAATTTTCAAAAGAAGCAGTATAGTCTGAGAAGAATAATTTTGAAGTTAGTTGAAAATCTCCATGTATGAAAAGACATCACTCTTTGTCACAATGTATATTTTTAATTGCATGGAGTTTTAGGAAACAGGGGATAGATCAACTCCTTTGGGAGGGACACTGAAAAAAAATTTAAATAACAAAATTTAAAAATAAAGAAATTTCTCCCTGGATGCTATTGGAAAAAGAATTTTTGTGCCAATATTATTAAATACAAAGAATTTAAGTAGAACTTTTCAAACTGTGGGACCAAATAAGTAGGCCACATACAGCATTGAAATATGAATATGAGAAGAAAAACGTATAGTAAATATCAGATTGTGGAATCCAGGCATTTGAGAGAATTGGCCAACTTATGATAAATATTGTAGCCTATTTTAATCAGTGGTGTAGAGAGAGAGTTGTTTGAGGAGATGCAATGAAACTGCATAAGCCACAAAAGAGCTATTTGCTTTTACTGGCTTCTCTTGTTGCAGAGCACAGGCTCTGTAAAGAAGTTTTGATGAGCGTTTCAGAACAGATGATATCCTGTTATGATTTTTGAGTCTGTGAATGATTTATTTACATTTGTATAAAGTACAGTTAAAATTGATTTTTTTTTATCATTCAAAAAAATGACATTAAAATTGAAGACACAGGAGCAGGTAAAAATTTATCTAAAACAGAGCAATAATTTGTTATGTGGAAAATTACAAAAAATTTGAGAGACATATTGCTTTAATTAGCAAATTTTTATGTTGTTTTGCCCATGTTCTAAAATATAATATTTTTAAATATAGTACTTTAAAATGAATATCACTTTAAAATAAAGGATCCAGGACAAGAATAAATGTATGAAAAGGCAAATATATTTTATTACATAAAATCTATTCTGATTTTTATTTGTTTTCCAGGGATTACATTCTATACTTTATTTACATATAAATGCAACTCTGATATTAACTTATTTCTATTTTTCTGAACATAGAAAAGGTTAACTTTGGTTTCTGTGTGGGTATGTTTCTTATTGGGCCATTATGTTTATTCTATTAAGCTTTATGATAAAATTAGAAATCTCTGAAGTGTCTATGAGCAGAAATATAGGCAAAGTTGATAACTAAATTCAATTAGCATTCTATTCTATTCTGAAGACTGAAAGGATGCTTTGGTTAAGACAGTGATTAGGTAACCCTGAGAAGTATCATATGATAGTAGAAAGAGTAGCAGTTAGCTTCTGCTTTTATTTAGTTCTCTACCCTGGTTTTCAAGTAATGAAAAACATAAACAGTAATTTTTTTTTCACTGTTTTGGGGATTAAGAAGATAATAGTAAAGAACTAGGCAGAGATAGCCTGGGAAGTCACTGAGGGTCTTTTGGAAAAGGGCTTGGTCAAATGAGCATTTAAAAAGTTACCTTGAAATTTGAAGAAGGGGACCAGAAGGGTGAAAGAGATAAAACAGAGGGGACTTTTGCTATTACTCTCTTGAAAGAAATGCTGATGTGACTAGACTGTCAGGCACTATGAGGGAATCAGGTGGACTTCTCAGGGCCAAGGGACTTTATGAAGAAATGAAACAAAGGAACAAAGAAAATCTGTGATGGAGCCCTGCCCGCTGTACTACTTTACTTCCAATTTAGGACAAGCAGGTGAAAGTCTTGTGTATACCCCATCCTGGCATGCCAGTTCAGTGTTGCCATCCCATTCTTTGACTGCTACTCACACCCCACCTGCAATGAGCCACAACACTGCTGCATCTTTGGAACTCATAGAACACTGATCACAGCAGACACTCGTGAATTGTTTGGTATGGGAAAAAAGGAACCTTCCACTACATACAACATGAACTGAGCCTCCTTTTCTGGCCACATTCAAATTCTGCAGACCCTGTGTGTCTATACGTACTTACTACATTTCCTGAGCACATAATCTGTTTAAGCCTGATCACACTTCTATAGGTATCATCTCGATGCCTCCCAAATACTAGATTATTATATCCTAAATATTTAAGAAAATCAAAGTTCAGTGAAAGCAACAAGGTTTTTATGTGATATGTTAATAGATTCAGTTTCCAATTTTCAAAGCTTCATTTTGTATATATCATGATGATATTTCTGTTTAGAATGCTTCACTTCCACTAAGATGAACTTGCAAGTTCCAGATGTTTATATTAGCTTTCTCTTAAAAGTTTATATTCATGACTGTGTAGTTCTCACTGTTCAGTTGCTAAGTCATGTCCAATCCTTTGTGACCCCCATGGACTGCAGCTCCCCAGGTTCCTCTGTCCTCCAGTGTCTTCCAGTTTGCTCAAATTCATGTCCATTTGAGTCAGTGATGCTATCTAACCATCTCATCCTCTGCCTCCTCCTTCTCCTTTGGCCTCAGTCTTTCCCAGCATCAGGGTCTTTTCCAATGAGTTGGCTTTTCCGATCAGGTGGTCAAAGTATTGGAGCATCAGTCCTTCCAAAGCTTCAGCATGAGTCCTTCCAAGGAATATTCAGGGTTGATTTCTTTAGGATTGACTGGCTTGATTTGCATGCAGTCCAAGGGACTCTCAAGAATCTTCTCCAGCACCAGGATTTAAAAGCATCAATTCTTCGGCACTTCCTCTCTTTATGGTATAAATTTCACATCAGTACATGAGTAATGGAAAAGCCGTAGCTTTGACAATACTGACATTTGCTGGCAAAGTGATGTCTTTGCTTTTGAATATGCTGTCTAGGTTTGTCATAGCTTTCCTTCCAAGGAGCAAGTGAAAAAATGAAAGTGAAAGTGTTAGTTCCTCAGTCTGATCTGACTCTTTCCCATGCTATGGATGTATCCTTTGTCCACGGAAATGAAATTCTCCAGACAAGAATACTGGAGTGGGTAGCCATTCCCACGAGCAAGTGTCTTTTAATTTCAGGGCTTTAGTCATTGTCTACAAAGATTTTGGAGCCCAAGCAAACAAAGTCTGTCACTGCTTGCATTTTTCCCCCTGCTATTTGCCATGAAGTGATGGAACTGGATGCTAAAATCTTAGCTTGTGAATGTTGAGTTGCAAGCCAACTTTTTCACTGTCCTCTTTCTCCCTCTTTCAGAGGCTTTTTAGTTCCTCTTCACTTTCTGCCATTAGACTGTTTACTTACCCAATGCTTAATAACCGAGCATCTCATTGTTTCTGAAAGTTACAGAAAATACTGGCTGGATGAGGAGAATTATGTGAGAAACTCCTGAACACTAAAGAGAGTCTTTTCTTTTGCTCTGTAGATTACCAGTTTCTGGTGATGTTAAAGAAGATGGCTGTGTTTGCATATCAAGGACACAATTCATTTCTGATTACTGTGCTGGAGAATATAGAGGGATCTGCCAAAAAGAACTAAAATCTTTCAGAAATAGAGCAATATGTTCTTCCAATTGACTAGACATCCCCGTCCATCTCTTTAATTTCCATTTCAGATCTCTGCCATTTTAACTGTATATATTTTCAGAGTGGCTCCATGCACATTTTGTGGTACAAAGTGAACACACACTGAGGATTGTAATTTTCGTGAGTTTTACAAAAGTTCATGTCTACCCCCCTCACTGAATAACTGAGAAAACATATACCTAAAGAAAAGATGTCTCAGGGCATGTGCTCAGGAGTCGGATACATGGATCATATGGTAGTTCTATTTTTCAGTTTTTTTAAGCACCTGTGATACCGTTCTGCATAGTGGCTGTATCAATTTACATCCCCACCAGTAGCGCAGGAGGGTTCCCTTTCCTCCACATGCTCTCCAGCGTTTCCTGTTGTAGATTTTCTTCATAATGGTCATTCTGATGGGTGTGTTAGCTTTGACATAAATACACAACCATATGTAAAATGGATAGCTAGTGGGAGGCTACTATACAGCACAGAGAACTGAGCTCAGTGCTCTGTGATGACCTAGAAGAGTCTGATGTGGAGGCGGGCAGGCAGGAGGCCCAGGAAGGAGGGGATATATATATATATATATATATATATATACACACACACATACTTGTAGCTGATTCACTTCATTGTACACCAGAAGCTAACACAACATTGTAAAATAATTATACTCTAATGAAAAGTCTCATTTTAAGAGATAGTGATGCACTATGGATAAAAGCCCAAACCAGCTAAGGGGAATGATTTCTAATCCAGCAGCTTTCATCCATCCCCTTCTGTGCCTTATCTCACTCCAAAAGGTTTTAGTCAATATATCTAAAGTCTTCTGCTTCTTCCACAGCCTCTATGTTTTGCTTTTATATTTTGTGGTAGAGCACTGACTAAAATCAATTCTCTGGATTCTTATGTCAGAGATCCATTACTAAAGGAATTTGGGAAAGGGGACTTAACTCTTCCCCATCATTGCAAAGTTCTTTTCATTTTAATTTTATCTCTGCTTTTTTAAAAATTAAATTTTATTGGAGTGTAATCGCTTTAAAATGTTGTGTTAGTTTCTCAGTTCAGTTCAGTTGCTCAGCCATGTCTGACTCTTTGTGAACCCATGGACTTCAGCACACCATGCTTCCCTGTCCATCACCAACTCGCAGATTTTACTCAAACTCATGTCCATAGAGTCAGTGATGCCATCCAACCATCTCATCCTCTGTCATTACCTTCTCCTGCTTCCAATCTTTCCCAGCATCATGGTTTTTTCAGTCAGTTTTTCATATCAGATGGCCAAAGTATTGTGACTTCAGCTTCAGCATCAGTCCTTCCAATGAATTTTCAGGACTGATTACCTTTAGGATTGACTGGTTTGATCTTGCAGTCCAAAGGACTCTCAAGAATCTTCAACAACACCACAGTTTGTGCACTGAGATGACCCAGAGGGATGGTACAGGGAGGGAGGAGGGGAGGGGGTTCAGGATGGGGAATACGTGTATACCTGTGGTGGATACATGTTGATGTACGGCAAACCAATACAATATTGTAATGTAATTAACCTCCAATTAAAAGAAATAAATTTATATTTTTTAAAAAATGCATCACTTCTTCAGTGCTCAGCTTTCTTTATAGCTAGCTGTCACATCCATACTTGACTACTGGAAAAACCATAGCTTTGACTAGACAGACTTTCATTGGCAAAGTAACATCTCTGCTTTTTCATATGCTGTCTAGGTTCATCATAGCTTTTCCTCCAAGGAGCATGAGTCTTTTAATTTCATGGCTGCAGTCATCATCTGCAGTGATTTGGGAGCCCAGGAAAATAAACTTCTTACTGCTTCCATTGTTTCCCCATCTATTTGCCATGAAATGATGGGACTGGATGCCATGATCTTCGTTTTCTGAATGTTGAGTTAACTTTTTCACTCTCCTCTTTCACTTTCATCAAGAGGCTTGTTAGTTCTTCTTCACTTTTTGCCATAAGAGTGATATCATCTGCATACCTGAGGTTATTAATATTTCTTCTTGCAATCTTGATTCCAGTTTTTGCTTCATCTAGCTCAGCACTTTGCATGATGTATTCTGTACTTAAGTTAAATAAGCTGGGTGACAATATACAGCCTTGATGTACTCCTTTCCCAATTTGAAATCAGTCCATTGTTCCATGTCCAGTTCTAACTGTTGCTCCTTGACCTGCATACAGATTTCACAGGAGGCAGATCAGGTGGTCTGGTATTCCCATCTCATTCGGAATTTTCCAGAGTTTGTTGTGATCCATACAGTCAAAGGCTTTGGCATACTCAGTAAAGCAGAAGTAGATGATTTTCTGTAATTCTTTTGCTTTTTGATTATGCAACAGATGTTGGCAATTTGATCCCTGGTTTCTTTGCCTTTTCTAAATACAGCTTGAATATCTGGAAGTTCTTGGTTCATGTGCTATTGAAGTCTGGCTTGGAGAATTTTGATCTTTGCTAGCGTTCTGAGATGAGTGCAATTCTGTGGTAGTTTGAGTAACTATGTCATGCCTTTATTTGGGATTGAAATAAAAACAGACCTTTTCCAGTCCTGTGGCCACTGCTGAGTTTTTTCAAATTTGCTGGCATATTGAGTGCAGCACTTTCACAGCATCATTTTTAGGATTTGAAATAGCTCAGCTGGAAATCCACCACCTCCACTAGCTTTGTTTATAGTGATGCTTCCTAAGGCCCACTTGACTATGCATTCCAGGATTTCTAGCTCTAAGTGACCAATCACACCATCGTGGTTATCTGGGTCATGAAGATCTTCTTTGTACAGTGTTAGTTTTTACTGTACAGGAAAATGAACCAACCATACATATACATATATCCCCCCCTTTAGGACATCCTTCCAACAGTGCATTAAGTACTGTTCCATGTGCTATGCACTGTGCTATACCTTTTTGGCATCAGGGACCAATTTCAAGAAGACGTTTTTTCTACCAACCAGGGAAGGGGGTATGTTTCAGGATGATTCAAGTGCATGATTTTTATTGTTCATTTGTTTATTTCCTTCTATATTATTATATCAGCTCCACCTGGTTTTACATCAGATCATCAGGCATTAGATCAAGGATGTTGGGGACCCTGCCATACTGTATATCCACATTAGTTATCTATTTTCTACATAGTATCAATAGTGGATATATGTCAATCAAATCCATCATGTCCTCCCACCCTCCCCTTTCTCCTTTGGTGTCCAAACGTTTGTTCCCTATGTCTGTGTCTCTACTTCTGTTTTGCAACTATGATCACCTGTACCATTTTTCTAGATTCCATATGTATGCAATAATACAAAATTTATGCTTCTCTCTCTGACTTACTTCACTTTGTATGACAGTCTCTAGGTCCATCCACGTCTCTACAAGCAACCCAACTCCATTCCTTTATCTGGCGGAGTGACAGTCCACTGTAGACATGCACCTCATCTTCCTCACCCAGACTTCTGCTGGTGGACACTGGGGTTGTTTCCATGTCCTCGCTATTGTAAATAGTGCTGCTGTACACATTGTACTGCATGTGTCTTTTTCAATTGTGATTTCATCTTGCTTATTTTTCTTCTATGTTTAGTTCTTTTTTTGTTTACTTCTTTCTATGCTTCATGATATAGGAACTATGTAATCAAAATTTTCATTGCTATTGTGGAAAATGTGACTTTTTTTCCAACTCCACAGTTGGGGAAGCTAAAATTACCGAAAAGACATGTTTATTCTGATAGATCTCTCGAGTATTCTGTTTTAAAAAAACACATGACAAATTTTCTGTGGAAATCAAGTAAATGGTAATATTGAATTTATCCTTTAAGAAAACTTATAATAAAATTCCTGAAAAATAGTTATCTACTTACTGTGGTAAGCAGTCCCAGCCTGAATCCTATAAATTCAAATAATAGTATAATGACCAAAATAAAATTTGAGTTTCTGCTTTCCATTCTTATTGATTTATAATAATTATTAATATAAAATTTTGAACACACCAATAATTGAAAGTATAATTCATTTTGTGCCAATTACTTAGGGAATATCAATAGGTATTTAGAAACAGATTCTAGACAAGAGTATCATTACAAAGTAATATATGATAAAAAGTGAGATTTTTGAAGTGTTTGATACTTTGGGGGAAAAGATCTGTAAAGAACAGATACTTTAGAAAAAATGTTCCCACAATTGACAATATACATTCCTACCTCCTTGGAATGACGTTCAAAGCAACCTTCTAAAGCCGATCAGGGTAAAGCTAAGTTCATTCTCCTCTACTTCTGAGATTTTAAATCAAGCACCCCTAAAGCACACATCTGTACGAACCTTTTACAATGAAACTAAGCCCAAGAAGTTAGGTTCTTGCACTGTCGTTTGCTGTTGCACTATTAAATAATCATGTGAATTCTTTCTTGGAAATATTAAGGCTGAGGTCTCCTCTGAAACTCAAACTATAAAGGTGCAATTCCAGGAGGAAGGCAAGTCTAAACCATATTATAGGTAGGTAGGTGAAGTCGCTCAGTCATGTCCGACTCTTTGCGACCCTGTGGACTGTAGCCCACCAGGCTCCTCAGTCCATGGGATTTTCCAGGCAAGAGTACTGGAGTGGGTTGCCATTTCCTTCTCCAGAGGATCTTCCCAACCCAGGGATCGAACCTGGGTCTCCCGCACTGCAGGCAGACGCTTTAACCTCTGAGCCAACAGATTAAAAAATATCAGATAAGAGAACATGTTTTTGTTTGCAGTTTTGAGTCTACGTTTCCTGACAATAAACTCACTGCAAAGCCAAGTCATGGCAACCTATTACATCATTCAGGATCGGCCATCTACACTTCCTCTGTGGAGCCCATGCTTCAGATGCAGGCTCCGGACCACTCTCCAAACGGATCCTGATGTTTTAGATTTCGCTTTTGATCCATATGTGTGACAGACTCCTTTCATATAAGCCTTTGATTCTTTGCCTAGAAAAAGCCTAGAAACTGCAGAAAGCATGAATCGAATGCTCATTTCTTTCTGAACTTGTCCTCAAATCTCCCAGGTTCTTACCATTTTTAATCTTTTTCTCCCCACTTTTCTAAAACAGGATTTAGCTTCTTCTTTGCCATGTTACGTGGGCTTCCCTGGTGGCTCAGACAGTAAAGCATCTGTCTACATTGTGGGAGATCTGGGTTCCATCCCTGGGTCGGGAAGACCCGCTGGAGAAGGAAACGGCAATCCACTCCAGTACTATTGCCTGGAAAAGCCCGTGGACAGAGGAGCCTGGTAGGCTACAGTCCATGGGGTGGCCAAGAGTCGGACACGACTGAGCGACTTCACTTTCACGTTCCTTTCACTTTTGCCATGTTATACTCAGTTCATTTTATGATTGTAAGACTGGCTCTGCTTCTCTCCTGGCTAAAGGTGGACAAATACCATGATAGAACAGTGAAGGGAGGTCTCTGATTCAATTACAAGAGTAAGGGCATAACAGTGGTCTGTTTGAGCTGCACTGAATCACCCTCGAGACTGGACCAGTGACACACCTTCCGTTTATTTTCTATGCCATGTGAAATTCATTTCCCACTGTTTTACCTTCTGTTCTACCCATTGACAGAACTCCTCCATATACACAGTCTGTGTTAAAGCAAGTATCACGGTTAACATCTATGCACTATTACATGTAAAATAAGCAGCAAGGACATACTGTATATCCCTTTGCTGTACACTGGAAACTAACACAGCCTTGCATATTTCCCACTGTTTTACCTTCTGTTCTACCCATTGACAGAGCTCCTCCATATACACAGTCTGTGTTAAAGCAAGTATCACGGTTAACATCTATGCACTATTACATGTAAAATAAGCAGCAAGGACATACTGTATATCCCTTTGCTGTACACTGGAAACTAACACAGCCTTGCAAAGTAACTGTATTTCAATTTTTTTTAAAAATCAATTATCATGGGAAAAATTAAAAGTAAAGCATAGCGCATTAGCCTAGCTTTTTTTAAGCCATTTTTTCCGATCTATTATGTGTCAGTAGCCACCAATCAAATTCTGTTTCAGGTATGGATAAACAAAAGTAAGTTTTTATTTCCATACCAAGCAGTGTGGGAAAGGAAAATCTAAGAATTACAAGGTAATTATAAAATAGTTTTAAATTCTAGACATCTAGAAACTCTTGAAGCAACTAAAGTAACCAGGTGTGATGGGCATAGTTTTTAATTCACTCCTTGACAGCAGCTGGTTTGCATCTGCAGGCGTTTCGTAAACTCCATTCTTTCCTCTTGTGAGCTTATCAGGTTTTGGAGTGTGTGTGTGTGTGTGTGTGTGTGTGTTTAAGTATGCTTGTTCCCTTCCAACAAAGCAAAACCAAACAAAGTAAGAAAAAAGAAAACAAAGTTGTATATCAATCAGAAGTGATTAATCTGTTTTGTCCTTTTGCACAGCTTATTTATTTCCTTCATCGTATATGAAATTTGATAATTTATTTATGTCTCATTTTAGTATTGTTATTATTGCATACCACTATTGCCATTTGAGCTCCATGAGATCAAGTACCTTTGTAGTATTGTAAGTCAATGCATGGTTTTGGCACATAGTAGTTATTCAGTAAGTATTTCCTGAACAACAAACAAATAATTATCAGATGGAATTTGTTTACTGAATGAGCTCTCCTGGATTATTCTTTCTTGAGGTCTCTCGTGCAACGGGAGTAAGACGGTTACTTGGACTGGGGTTAGTTCAAAATCTGTGTTGCTCGTATATATGGTGACTGATTACTTGAAACCTCAGGAGGATGACTGAGTTACAATAGCAGTTTTCTGAAAGGATCATTCTTCAAATAATAAGCAGCATAGAAAGATGCGTCACATTTAGGAGGAGATCTGAGTCTCTCCAGGTGGTGGTGCTAAAGAAACCACCTGCCAAGGCAGAAGATGCAAGAGATGAGGGTTTGATCCCTGGGTCAGGAAGACACCCTGAAGGAGGAAATGGCAACCCACCCCAATATTCTTGCCTGCAAAATTTCCATGGACAGAGGTGCCTGCAGACTACATTCCATGAAGCTGAAAACAGTCTGACAAAACTGAGAATGTGAGCACCAGAGGTGAGCCACTAACAGGGTTAGAACCCAAATACAAACCCCCAGGAATATGGACCCAACTGCACTCTCTATCAAAACCATCTGCAAGGGTCCTTTCAAAATAAACCTTCAAGCCTGCATAATCATAATGTGCTTTGAATTTACTCTCCGTGCTTCATGAGAAACTGTCAATGTTATACTTTAAGAATTAGGTAACTGCTACATGGCTAAACATTTCTAAGCAAAGTCCTCTAATAAGCATAACTTTTAAAGGCAATTCCAATTCTAACTGAAGTCACTCTCCAAGTTTTTCTTCAGATATGTTCCTCGTGTTCCACGTGACAGCTACTCATTTCCGACTTGAGTAAGGCCACAGAATGAGACGTTAATGAAGCCACGGCTAGAGACTAGCTTTTCTCTGAAGCAAGTATCACTTCTTCCTGCTTCAGGGTTTCTTCCACTTTCCAGCACTTATTTCAATGTTAACTACTCAAATAAGGCGTGAATTTTCTCAATGACTTTTGCCTTCTGGGATTTTCACATTTCTCCTCGTAGAGCCAGCATTTAAGGATGTTATGTTGAGAAATCTTTCTTTCTAGACTCTCCTTTCACAGGAGTGTTTCTGTACGAATTCATAAGTGAGCCTATCACCACCTTGTGACTATAGTGTGTAGTTGCAACCGTAGAAGCAGTTTCACCTGCACAAAAAGGTTCAAGAACAGTTTGTTCAACACCGATGTTTTCCTCACCTAGATCTAACAATTATTACAGTTTTCCTGTATAGCCTTTACCTCTTCTCACTTGCTTTTTTTACCTTTTTTTCTGAATGTGGTGATTAGTAAATTGCATGTATACATAAATTTCCCTGGTGGCTCAGAGGTGAAAGCGTCTGCCTCCAATGCAGGAGACCTGGGTTCAATCCCTGGGTCGGGAAGATCCAATGGGGAAGGAAATGGCAACCCACTCCAGTATTCTTGCCTGGATAATCCCATGGACAGAAAAGCCTGGTGGGCTACAGTCCACACAGTCGCAAAGAGTAGGACACAACTGAGCAACTTCACTTTGCAAGGAAATAAAAATAATTTAATATATATTCTAATACATATTTTACATCCTAGTCATTCCGAAATGGTTTTTTCGAACCCGTTTCATCCTCAGTGCAGGAGCTAATCAAAGTTCACACTTTACATTTGGTTACTGTCACTGTTTAAAAGAAACCTAAGAATAAGCTGTAATTAAAACTTGGTTTAGTGACATGGTGCTTAACACAATTGAATCCATTTGGATTTTTCTTTCCTTGTCTCCAACATCACTTTGCTGTGTTTTATTAAAGAATTGTCCCTCTACTCTTGCTCGTTTTACCTTGGAATTTATTTATTAAGGAGTCTAGGTCAATATTATTGTCAATAAAATTGCATTAAAATAAAAATGCATTATTGCATTATGGATAGTAATTTGATTGTTTTCCTTAAATTTTAGCATCAATTTAAAAATGAAACCTCCAGTTTCTTTGACATTTCCATTGAGAATAGAGGTCTGTGCCTGCTGCCCTTGAATGTGTTTTCAACCAACATAACATCTCTTGCTAGATCATGAAAATCAGTGTTGCTTCAACCTACACTGAGAAGTTCCTGGGAGGCTTGCTGTTGGAAGTCAGCCTCTAAGCTTATACACGAGACTGAAATGGAGCAGGGCCCTATCATCCTCCTCTCTCAGGACCCTTAGTTCCTCCTCCAAGGCTATAGATGTTATTCTGAGCCATATGCTGTGAGCTGTGTAACATATCCTGAAACCCCAAGTGGAGAAGTGAACTACATGAGAAGCAGACTGTAGTCACGACATAAGCTGGCACAGTTCTGAAAAATGGCCTCAAGGAAATGGAAACAATCCAACCCTGGAACTGAAGATGAATGGTCTTTGAAACAAGGTGACACTGGTGAGACTGCAATGACCAATTTCATGATAACCATCAGAACTGACTGCAGTGTTCCTACAGGTGGTACCTTCCCTCCATCTATAAAAGCCTTTGTCAACTGATTGTCAGTAACAAGGAGTCAGCCTTTGAACACGAGTCTCCCCACCCCCACCCCATCCACACCCCCATCCCTCTGCCTGGTAGCTGGCCTCTGAAATAAAGCAAACTTCCCTTTCAACAAACCTTGTCTCTTTACTGACTTTTGCTCAACGAAACGAGAATAAGTAGGCTCAAGTCCTAATCCAGCCAACTGAACTGTGTGATCCTAAATAAGTGTGTAGATCTCTTAGAAATTTAACCTGCTCATCAATAACAAAAGCATTTGAGACAGTGATGTTTGTTCTGGGTAAGACATAGGTCACAAGGCACACATTTAGATTATGCAGANACTTGATTCCAGCTTGTGCTTCTTCCAACCCAGCGTTTCTCATGATGTACTCTGTATATAAGTTAACAGACCCCAAATCAAATTCCTGTTATTGTCCCTCAAACCTGTTCCCACATTTCCCCCTTATCTTAGTAAAGAGTAACTCCATCTTTCCAATTGTCCAAGCTAAAGATCTGTAATCCTTATTTCTTCTCCTTTCCCCATGCTGTTGCTGCTGCTTCTAAGTCGCTTCAGTCGTGTTCAACTTTGTGCGATCCCATAGACGGCAGCCTCCCAGACTCCCCCGTCCCTGGGATTCTCCAGGCAAGAACCCTGGAGTGGATTGCCATTTCCTTCTCCAATGCATGAAAGTGAAAGTGAAGTCGCTCAGTCCTGTCCGACTCTTCATGACTCCATGGACTGCAGCCCACCAAGCTCCTCCACCCATGGGATTTTCCAGGCGAGAGTACTGGAGTGGGGTGCCATTGCCTTCTCCACCTTTCCCCATGACCCACATCTTATTCATTTACAAGTCCTGTCAACAGTACTTTCAAAATATATCTGGAATGCAAACATTTCTCACCATCTCTACTGCCATTGTCCTCGTCCAAATTATTACTGTTTTTTTTCTGGTTACTAAAATAGTCTTTCCCTGCTTCCACTTTTGCTCACCTCCCTGCAGTGTCTAGTTACAAGACAGCAACCAGAACAATCCTGCTAAATATAAGTCACGTCACCTAATTTGTTTTCTCAAACACCATAATTTCTCAGAGTTAAATTCAAAGCCGTTACAATGACCCATAAGGCCTTACTAGATATGATTGCTCTTTTCCCCTCTGAATTCATTTCTAGCCCCTCACCCTCTTGCTCACTTCAGGTCAGCCACACGGTCTGAACACTTCCAGTCATTTTTCCTCCTTCAGAGCCTCTTCACTTGCTGGTCTCTCTACTCATAATATTCTTCTCACAGACATCCATGTGACTCACTCCCTCACTTCATTCAAGTCTTTCAATGCTGTTTTCTCTGACTATCCTATCATCCTTTCGATTGTACTTTTTCTGAATTATTGTTTTCTTTATCATCATTTCACATATATTTTACTTATGTTGTTAAATGTCTGTCCCCTCCTCTCAATCATAATGTAAGTTCATGAGGCAAAAATTTTGGTTGATTTGTTCATTGTGTCTACAGGACCTAGAATGGAGCTGAGCACATAATACGTGCTCAATGCATTGTGTTGCATAAACAGTTTCTGGCTTAAAGGCCCCCAGCAGACAACCACTCACATTCTGTAATATGACATACTTATCTGGGGATTCTAGGAGAAACAATGGTGATTTTAAACAACAAACAAATAACTTGGAAGTGAGGTACAGAAAATAACAAAATGGAATTCTAAAGAGAATGAGATTGCAAAGATGAGAAGTTGAAGAACAAAGGGAAGAATAAGGCAGTGAGAGATGAACAGCATGAGCCCTTTGATGGGGATGCCCCTAACGCCATCATCACGCCCCTAAGGCCCCTAGATCCGTTGTGTATTACTTTAATGTTCACCTGCACTGAAGTGAATGTGGTCCAGTTCGACAGTTGAGTGGGGCCAGGAATGCACTGATTAAGTTAGAAGATGTCTTAGAACATATCACAGCGTCCACTTGATATGAGGATTTCCTACTATTAATCGCACTGGGATACAGACTCTCCTATCATGCAATGTAGTAGTTGTGAAGGAAGCACTGAAAGAGTTATAGAGCATACAGAGGGTCTCTTATGATACCATTGTACAGTGAGTGGAGAAACCACACCTTTTTGGATTTTTCTTTAAATTCAAAGCCTTGGAAGCCTATTAAAATCTCCATTTGTGGAGTATTACTCAGCTATTAAAAAGAAGACATTTGAATCAGTTCTAATGAGGTGGATGACGCTGGAGCCGATTATACAGAGTGAAGTAAGCCAGAAAGAAAAACACCAATACAGTATACTTACACATATATATGGAATTTAGAATGATGGTAATGATAAACCTGTACGCAAGACGGCAAAAGAGACACAGATGTACAGAACGGCCTTTTGGACTCTGTGGGAGAGGGAGAGGGTGGGATGGGTTGGCAGAGTGGCAGTGTAACATGTGTGATATCATAAGTGAATCGAATCGCCAGTCCAGGTTTGATGCAGGATGCAGGATGCTTGGGACTGATGCACGGGGATAATCCAGAGAGGGTGTGGGGCGGGAGGGGGGAGGTGGGGATCGGGATTGGGAGTTCATGTACACTTGTGGCTGATTCATGTCGATGTGTAGCAAAATGAATACAGTATTGTAAAGCAAAACAAACTAAAAAATAAAAATTAATTAAAATCTCCATTTGCAAGAAGAAGAAGAATTAGGAACCCATATGGATATCACCAAGTACAAATCTGATGATGACGGAGGTGGTATTTGATTGATGTGTGAGTACAGGCTAAACAACCATCTGTCTTTTGCCAGCTGAGTGGTGAGTGCAGCCAGCTTGTTCTGTATGACTCAAGTTTGGCCTCGCACTACTAGATTCCTTCAGTGCCTAACACCACATCTTCTGTCTCTGGGTGAGTGGTAACAATCCTCAAGAATCTTAGATTCTGGGCAAAATGTCCAACATCATTGCAGTGGAAAGTAGGGAGGTAGGGGACCAAAAACCCTGTCACCTGATGAGACTAATAAACTCATTCGAGCTAGGTATTGTGGATACAGCAATGAATGATATACAACCCCTGCAGTCAAGAGCTCAAACTCTCATGGGGATTGGAGTGGGGAGATACAGTCATATAAATAGGCCATAATATAATGTGTTAGGCTTCCCTGGTGGCTCAAATAGTAAATAATCCACCTGCAATGCGGGAGACCCGGGTTCAATCCTTGGGTTGGAAAGATCCCCTGGAGAAGGGAATGGCAACCCACTCCAGTATTCTTGCCTGGGAAATCCCATGGACAAAGGAGCCTGGTGGGCTACTGTCCATGGGGTTGCAAAGAGTTGGGACATGACTGAACGACTAATACATAATGTGTTGAGGGCATTGTAAAAGTAAAAGATGCTGTAAAAGAATATCAAGGAAGGAAATCTAGACTGAGTGGGATCAGGTAAATCTTTCAGGAGGTGATGCCTGAACCAAGGCCCAAAGAATAAGTAGGAAAATACTATAATAGGAGAAGGGGCATTTTTCACAGAGAAGATTATGAGTGAAGGAATGAAGGTGAATCATGGCATGGTGTGTTCTGAGGAACTATAAACCATTCATGGTTGCTGGCTAATGAAGTTTGAGTTAGTCGGTGGTGGGTCATGAAGCTGGAGAAGCAAGGGAGAGCCAGATCTTGGAGAACCTCTGTCCCAACTTAAGGACTTTCCCCTGTAAAAATGGGTGCGGGAGAACAAGAGGCAGTGGATATGAGCATGGAAATAACATAGTCAGCATTTCAGAAACTTTCCCCTCACTGCAAAATGTAGGCTGCATTGAAAATGGCAAGATTGGAGACAGGAAAAACAGCAGAGAAATAGTTATTGTAACTCAGGAGAAATGATGGTATTTAAACTAGGAAGATAAGAATGAGGATGGAAGGAAGAACTGAAGAAACATGCCAAAGCTAAAATAAGTAGGTCTTAAATGTTTACCAAGGGGAAAGGGAGGAGGGATAAATTGGGAGATTTAAATTGACTTCTACGCACTACATATATATAGGATTGGGCAAAAGTTTCCAGAAAACCCCAAATGAACTTTTTGGCAAATCCAATAAAATACCTACTGTCTGGCAGAGGGAACTCTATTCAATACTCTGTAATGACCTATACGGGAA
This sequence comes from Aepyceros melampus, assembly GCA_006408695.1. NCBI lineage: Eukaryota > Metazoa > Chordata > Mammalia > Artiodactyla > Bovidae > Aepyceros > Aepyceros melampus. The sequence continues at coordinate 51,499 of SJXQ01012513.1, forward strand.
AGAATCTTCAAAAGGGGTGGATATGTGTATATCTATTACTGATTCACTTTGCCGTACAGTAGAAACTAGCATAATGTTGTTAATCAACTATATTCCAATAATTTTTTTTTTTTAATGACTAAGTCGCCAATGACCGACTGGATGTTAGGATGAGAAAAAAAGGAAGAAGCCAGGATAATTTCTAGCTTGGGCATCTGCATGTAAGGGGGTATCATACTTTCAAACAGGAAGTAAAGGAAGAGGAGCCACTTATGAGAGAGGGTACTGAGAATTACTGGACTGGCATTAGTGGCTTGGGCGGAGTGGCTTGCCACCTCTTAATTTGTTAGAGCAGCTGAATTTAGGGGTCAATGCAAGCTGAAAGTTGAATGTAAAGCTAAATTGCAAAAACCAAAGAGGGGCTACATATTAAAAGATGGAGCACAGTTCTAGGAATCAAAGGCCAGAGCTGTGAACCCAATAGATGGCACGTAAGTGAGGAGAGGTACATAAAATTGGACTCTGTGACTTATAAGGCACGAAGTTAAACTGGCTGAGGTTAAAGAACCAGGAACGAATAGTCAGTGATATGTGTTTTGAAACCTCTTTGTAAGCATGTTTTCAGCTATATGGAACAGAAAATCTTATCCCAAACGGTGTAAATTGTGAAGGCAGTATCTTAACTCACAGAACAAGAAGTGTCAAGGTTGAGTGGCTCCCGGGTTTTGTTTTGCCTTATCTTCAGTGTTTCAAAGAAGAATTTAACAACAAGTTTCATCCCATCTTTCTGCTCTGCCATCCTCAAAGTGTCAGTTTTCTACTCATTTATTCTTCTCACTATCATAAGATGATTATTATAGTTGCAGCCATAGCATCTAGACGTAACCATGGCCAGTGGAAGCAGAGACCATATGTTCTGAGGCTATCTTTCTAAAGTAAGGAAACTATTTCCAGAAAGCGCCAATGAAACATCCTCTCATATTTCATTGATGAGAATCGAGTAATATATCTATACTTCAAACACTGGCAAGGAAAAGGAATTTATTATGATTGATTTAAACTAATCAGGATTCATGACTTCAGCAGGTGATATGACGGTGGAGATGGTTTCATGGGTGTATACATATGTCAAAACATAATAAATTGCACACCTTAAATATGTGCATTTATAAAAAATATATAACTATTTTGATTATTCTTCAATAAAAAGTTTTTGAAAAATATTCCCATTCTCAAAAATCGTAGAAATAGCATACAATGTTTGTGATGTTTCTAACCTCAGAGGCTGGAAATGCACACTCATAGATTAGAAGTTCTGAGAAGACTTGAGTATTGAAACCTCCTTCACTTCAGTTCAGTTCAGTTCAGTCACTCAGTCATGTTTGACTCTTTGCGACCCCATGGACTGCAGCACACCAGGCCTCTCTGTCCATCACCAACTCACGGAGTTTACTCACAGTCATGTCCATTCAGTCGGTGATGCCATCCAACTATCTCATCCTCTGTCATCCCCTTTTCCTCCCACCTTCAATCTTTCCTAACATCAAGGTCTTTTCAAATGAGTCAGTTTTTTGCAACAGGGGGCCAAAGTATTGGAAATTCAGCTTCAGCATCAGTCCTTCCAATGAATATTCAGGACTGATCTCCTTTGGGATGGAATGGTTGGATCTCCTCGCAGTCCAAGGGACTCTCAAGAGTCTTCTCCAACACCACAGTTCAAAAACATCGATTCTTCGGTGCTCAGCTTTCTTTATAGTCCAACTCTCACATCTATACATGACTACTGGATAAACCATAGCTTTTGACTAGACGGACCTTTGTTGGTAAAGTAATGTCTCTGCTTTTTAATATGCTGTCTAGGTTGGTAATACCTTTTCTTCCAAGGAGCAAGTGTCTTTTCATTTCATGGCTGCAGCCACCATCTTCAGTGATTTTGGAGCCCAAAAAATAAAGTCACTGTTTCCATTGTTTCCTCATCTGTCGGCCATGAAGTGACGGGACCAGATGCCATGATCTTCGTTTTCTGAATGTTGAGCTTTAAGCCAACTTTTTCACTCTCCTCTCTCACTTTCATCAAGAGGCTTTTTTGTTCCTCTGCACTTTCTGCCATAAGGGTGTTGTCATCTGCATATCTGAGGTTATTGATATTTCTCCTGGCAATCTTGATTCCAGCTTGTGCTTCATCCAGCCCAACGTTTCTCATGATGTACTCTGCATAGAACTTAAATAAGCAGGGTGACAATATACAGCCTTGATGTACTCCTTTTCCTATTTGGAACCAGTCTGTTGTTCCATGTCCAGTTCTAACTGTTGCTTCCTGACCTGCATACAGATTTCTCAAGAGGCAGGTCAAGTGGTCTGGTATTCCCATCTCTTTCAGAATTTGCCACAGTTTATTGTGATCCACACAGTCAAAGGCTTTGGTATAGTCAATAAAGCAGAAGTAGATATTTTTCTGGAACTCTCTTGCTTTTTCGATAGTCCAGCAGATGTTGGCAGTTTGATCTCTGGTTCCTCTGCCTTTTCTAAAACCAGCTTGAACATCTGGAAGTTCACGGTTCACATATTATTGAAGTCTGGCTTGGAGAATTATGAGCATTACTTTGCTAGCATGTGAGATGAGTGCAACTGTGTGGTAGTTTGAGCATCCTTTGGCACTGCCTTTCTTTGGGATTGGAATGAAAACTGACCTTTTCCAGTCGGGTGGCCACAGCTGAGTTTTCCAAACTTGCTGACATATTGAGTGAAGCAATTTCATGGCATCATCTTTCAGATTTGAAATAGCTCAACTGGAATTCCATCACCTCCACTATCTTTGTTCGTAGTGATACATCCTAAGGCCCACTTGGTCACATTTCACGATGTCTGGCTCTAGGTGAGTGATCACACCATCGTGATTATCTGGGTCATGAAGATCTTTTTTGTATCATTCTACTGTGTATCCTTGCCACCTCTTAATATTTCTTCCCCAGGTTTCTAGAGACCTGAGGAGACGGCAGCCCCCGTCTTCCTCGACCTCTCCCGACCCCTCTCCCCCAGCCTCACACCTCTCTCCCTCAGCTCTGCCTCCTGCATCGTCTCACCCCTCACTTTCTCTCGAGTTGAACCCGTTTCCAGTCCCTACACCTCCCCCGCTCTCTCCCCAGTCCCCTCATTTTCCCCTCCGAGGTCCTCCCGCGTCCTCCTCCTCCGCCCCGTCCTCTCCCCCAGCCCGCTCCCTTTCCTCCCTCACACTGAGACCCGCTTCCCCCCTACCCTCTCCGGGAGGCAGTTCCCTTAGGCAAGGAGTTCTCTGTGCCCAGGCAACTTGACAGTGCTGGGCGAGAGGCCCCCGGACTGGGCGGCGAGCCCCCCCCAAACGCGTACCCTCGGTGAACTCTGGACGGCCCGCCGCTCCCAGGCTCCCGGGGACTGCCCTCTGCACGACCTGTTCTGGGGTCACCTCTCCTCTCCCTCCCGGGCCAGGCAAATAGACCGAACGCAGAAGTCGGAGCGAAAACAAACGTCTCTGCTAGTGCCTTTCACAAAGCAGATCTCTGCCTAATTTCCTGATCCAGTTTTCTTTTCACATGATTGCTGTGAAAATTATTATTACTTGGGAAAGGAAACGACCAACTAGAATCCATTTTGGAGAGGAGAAGCGATCCATGCATCCCGCCCCATCCCCCTTTCGCAAGAGAAACAAACGCCTCTCGGGTGGAGAGTCGGGGGCTGCTTCCTAGGAGGGGCGAGTGGGGCGGGTCCCCGAGGGAAAGCTGCTGGAGGCACGCCCCCTGCACCCCGGAGTTGGGAGTCCTGGTGACGCTGTCCCCATTTCCGACCTCCCAGCCACCTCTCCCCGGGGCTTCGGCTCTCCAGTCCAGGAGCGGAACGGAGCGGGGATGCCTGCCTCGCGGGCTCTTGCACGTCCTTCCCGGCACACCCGCCCCTCGCCCCCCCGCCCCTAGTTACCTTAAGGGAACCGAGAAGAAAGTGCTGCTGCTCCGCGTCCGAGCGGACGAGGGGCTCGGGGCAGCCCGACTGAGTCCCGACGCCCAGCCCAGCCGCCCCGCGCCAGCGAGAAACTACTTGTTGGCGTTTTCCCGGTGCAGGTGGTTGGGCCGCTGCCC
>SJXQ01012513.1:56225-81588 GCA_006408695.1 Aepyceros melampus
GGGGCTCATCCACCCGCAGGCGAGCCCACCCGGCCCGACGCGGACCGCAGGTCTCCTTCCGCCCGCAAGGCGGCCGCCGCCGGAGCCGCCCCTCCGCGCCGCTCGCCGCCGGCCTCTGCGCCCGAGCCCCGGGCTCGCGGAGCGGCGGGTGGGCGGCGGGTGGGTCTGGGGAAGCGCTGCTGTACCAACCAGGTTCAGCTCCTTTCCTTCTGGGAGACTCTGTCCCCGCCCTCTCTGGAGCGGCTTGTCTGCCTTATTTACACCCCACTCTCCACACCCTTTCTCTTCCCGCTACCCCACCCCTCCCAACAAGTGAGAGCGAAAATCTGAGACTGTGTTTTTTTATGTTTGTTTTTGTTTTTTTCTTAATGGCAGCTGAAGGGAGCAAGCTCTACTTACAGGTGACAAGTGAGTCCGGTCTCTTGCGTCTTATCCATGGCTATGGCTTGCTCTTTTCAGTGAAATGTAGGTCTCCAGTCACCACATCATGGTTATATAAAACAAAACAAGTTTTAAAAGTTTATTCCAGGAACATAAGGCTCTAGCAAGTGAAAATTCAGGTTTATCAGCAGCTTAAAAAGACAAGCTACAGATATCCAAGTACCAAAGCAGGGATCTCATTAGCCAGTTTCTCTCTTTCTAAAAATTTTATTGGGCCCTGTATTAGTTCGCTAGGGCTGTCAATAAGAGAGTGCCTCGAACTGGATTGTTTAAACAGCAGAAATGTATTATCCCCCAGTTCTGGAAACTCAAAGCTCCAAATGAAGGTGTTGTCAGGGTTGGTTTCTTCTGAGGGCTGTGAGGAATGGATCTCTTCCAAGCCTTTCTCCTTGGTTTATAGATGGCTGTCTTCTCCGTTTGTCTGTACCTCATTTTCCCTTTATGCACGCCTGTCTCTGTGAATAAATTTCTCCTTTAAGCACTAGTCATAGTAGATGAGGGCCCACCTTCATGATTTCATTTTAACTTAATTACGTCTGAAAAGACCCTAACGCCAAAGAAAGGGACACTCAGGTACTGGAGCTAGGAGTCCCACCCACATCTCTTTTTTGGTGATTTGGGGGAGGTTTGAGGGGAAGCCTGAGACACAGTTCAACCCATATTAGGTCTTACCACCAAATAGAGGGTATATTTCTGTGACTGTTCCTATATTTCTAGAAAGAAAAGGATGGTAGAGAGAGACCATAGTCCATGGAGATAGTATGATAGGCTTGAAGTCCATGGAGTAGGTGAAACACCAGGTTCTATGTGTGAGGAGTGCCTGAAAAACAGATACTAACATAGACACTATGGAAAGAGCAAGAGTTGTGAGTTACTAATGGAAACGTTTTAGCAATATATAAGAGTACAGGGTAGGCAATTAACTGTAAACAATTCACTAAAGAAAATTCCTACCTGTTATGACTGTAAATACCTAAACAGAGTGAAGAAAGATCTTTGGAAGGGCACTGATGTCTAGGAAACTAATGCAATAAAATATGGCAAGTATACATTTGTAAGAAATTTACTAACAGTATGACAGTAAATGTGTAATAATAACCTACCTAGCCTTGTGAAAGTATAAATTTGTTCTACTAACATGTAAAGAAACGTAACACTTAAATACTGAGGTAATGATTCTAGTTTTACAAAGTCATGGAGGCATTTCTTAAAAGAACAGTAATAGTATATTCAGTTGTCAGAAACTTACAAAGAAAAATTATATTCAAATTCCAATATGCATTCTCATATTGTCTGGATAGTTCCTTATATAGCTTTAGTGTAAATTCAATTGGGAGAAAAAGGCATATGGTTTGCTTTAAAATAAATTAGCAATAGTGAGTTTAGTAGCAGCAGCATTTATAATAATAGCATTTACTGAGAGCTGACTATGTGCAAAATGCTTTACATAAATTACTCCTGTTGACTTAAATAGAGGAAATATTTATACTAAATTACACGACTTCCAGAAAGATAACTCATACAGATGGCAGGAATCAATAATGAAAGCCTTCAGCTTGATAATGTTAAGGCTGTATTATAAAGGCTCTATATAGAAACCAAAGAAAGGAGGAAAATGACGCAGAGGACTCATGGGCGAAAGGAAAAGACAAAGACCTAATGAATCAAGTTCAGTCTGAGATTATATAAGCTTCTCTGGAAATAAGCACATTGGCCAAAGGATCATCTTTTAGAAGAATTCAGAATTTTCTTGTGATTCATAAAAGAATAGCTGTGAAAATAGAGAAGATTTTGGCTAAATCTGAAAACAAGAATATGGGAAGATAAAAGGATAAGATGCCCTTATCAGTGGAGAACTGATAAATGAAACAATGAATGAGATACAGTCTCATTTTTTCCCTCTTGGTCAATATAAGAGAGGAAAATCCTAAAACAAGTATCCAGGCTTCATATATAAGACAGGAGAGACTAGAACACCCCTCAGCTAACTAACTCCACTGACCCTGCTGTAAAAGACCCATAAAAGTGGGAGGTGGAAGACGGGAAGCAAATCTTTGAAGGATGGCAATGGAAAACCTAGGGGGGAAAACAGTTGTGATTTCCTGTGTTGGTTTGTGTGGAACAAGAATTCAAAGGACTCAAGAATTCAAAGTGGACATTACTTCTTGCAGAGAAGCAACTGAAATGCTCCTTCCTCAGCATCACAGCAGGCTACAGAAACTGAGCAGCACATCACCACCAGGAATGTGGATCTCATGAAACCACATTGTGACTGCCAGATGGCACACTTGTCAGATTTTAACATTTGAACAAATTAACTGTCTTAAAATCCAGTATGAGGACTATTTAAATATTATTAACCCTATTTAAGGAAGCAACATGTTCATAAGCAAAATTTCTCTGCAGTAGTCTTAAATGGCTGTGTTTTCCCATCCCTTCCTTCAGGTATGCACTTTTGTAACGTGATTCTGCATCTTCTCCCACTAAGTCCGTTTCAATCAGCCCTTGAATCTTTGCATCTTGCTTTAGCCAACAGAAAAAGTGGAAGTGATTTTGTATCAGTTCAACGCCTTGGCTTCAAAAGGTCTTGCATGCTTCTGCTCTCTCTCTTTCTTGGAACCTTACCTAGAGCTATGACAAGTCTTATCTTACCTGCTTGATGGAAAGAGTTACATTTTCCAGTATCCTCCCACCACACCCCAAACACACATCTCTTTGGTGCAAAGGAAAACAGTACTAGAAAATAAGTAAGAGGACATAATAGAGCAAAGATTTAAAAGAAATAAACATCTAAAAGATATAAAGTACCCCCCACCAATAGCTAAAACCTCATCTCTGCCCCTGGAGGATAGCCAGCTAATCTCCAGAGGTAGAACTGCCTTGCTCTTATGCATGTGTCCAGAAGAGCTGTCCCAAACATGCTAACACGCAGAATCAAGAGCTAAAGAGAAAACTATGTATAGAGGCTATTAAGTTTTGGAATGATTTGTTATACAACCTGATTCATCCTCTAAGTTCCCTTCATCTGAAAATTAAAGGACATGAAACTACTTACCTGCCCTCTTAACAATAACTAACATTTATATCATGTATTGTGAATTATAAAAATCCCCCACAATATATGATATATATTCTTCCTCAAGCTATAATTTTTTGAAAGGTAGTAGCTCATGGTGGTTAATTCCACAGGCCTTAGAGACAGGTAAAATGAGTTTTATCTTCTGAGTGTTGCTTGCTGGGTATCTGACCCGGAAAAAAGTGCTCATCTCCTTGAACCTCAATTTCCCTTTCCATAGAATAAAAGATGTCACTATAGTTACTATGGGGATTAAATGGCATAAGGCCAATAAAATGCTTATGTTTCTAGCATATTTTAAGCATCTATGGATATTAACTTTTATTGTCAAATGAGAAGTCTCATCCCAAAGTCACCTAGTTAATAATTGGCAGGAGCAGACCATAACCCATGTTTTTTGATGGCAGTTCTACCTCTTAACTGTTACAGCACACTATCCTGTAGAGAGGTCAAAACTAGTTCAAATATTGAATAATCCATAAAGCTGTAATGAAATCAAAACTCTAGAATACTTACAGTATGTCTGCATTCTTCTCAAATTATTTTAATTCAAAAATGTATGTATTAACCACTTTTAATGACAGTTTATGCAATACACTTTCTACTACCCAACATAGTTACTTGTAACAATTATAAGATAGACCTGCTGCTGCTGCTAAGTCGCTTCAGTCGTGTCTGACTCTGTGCAACCCCATAGGCGGCAGCCCACCAGGCTCCCCCGTCCCTGGGATTCTCCAGGCAACAACACTGGAGTGGGCTGCCGTTTCCTTCTCCAATGCATGAAAGTGAAAAGTCAAAGTGAAGTCACTCAGTCGTGTCCGACTCTCAGCAATCCCATGGACTGCAGCCTACCAGGCTCCTCTGTCCATGGGACTTTCCAGGCAAGAGTACAAAGAATTCATGGATTGCTACTTTTACAACTTGGTCATTTGATTTGTAAGAAATACATATTTGTGTTGGTTATCAAGAGTCAGAGGCTTTGCATAAATACTCAGCATGACAACATAGACATTGAACCAATTTGAGCTTGTCATATGCCTAGAAAATTAATGTGCAAGAGTCCTAAGAAAAGATATTTAGATTGAAGAAAGAGAAAAAATTCCCATGAACATAAGATGATGTTGACTGTTGAGCATTAAAAGCAAGAGTTGAAGATAGCCTTCTCATTATGAAAAATTCTTTATAGTCCTCTGCATCATCCCTTTAAACAAATGCTGATACTGATGATGAAGATAGACAGGTAACTTTGGTAAATGGAGCAATGCATTATTCGCATTACACATCTTGATGTCATTTTAACTTATATGGGGGTCAGTGTGCAGCACTTTCTCCTGGTATGACTGATTGTTTTACTACTAAGAGTTAAATTATTGGCAGATACCGATAAAGTGAACTTTACTTCCTATTGCCCTTGTTCCTCAATAGGTCATGGGTGCAAGATAAGATGTTTCATTAAAATTTTATAATCTGTATTTTTAGAACTTCCCTGCCTTCTCCTGCTAATTATTTCATATGTGTATGACTTACATTATATGCATTTATAGATTCCCTCTCTACATTTTCTGCCTCACTCCAGACTGGAGAGTTCTGTGCTTGAAGTGCATCAGACTCCCCTGAGAAGGCTTTTAAGATGCAAGGCTCCACCCTGAATTTTGTTTCAGTTGGTTTGGTCTGCACCAGTTTCTGCAGTCAGAAATCTGTGTTTTTAAAAAGCATCCTATACTTTATGAAATGTCCATAGAAAGCTGTATGGAAGTGAGTGTTTATAAATATGTAACAAGGAATTAGCTGAACATTGCACCTGCAGAATATATTAGAGAGGAGTGGAGCAAGAAGAGAACTAACATTTACTAAGGACAAACTGTAGATATTATATATTATTTTATTATTATTACAGTAAGTGTAAGAGGCAAGTATGGAAATACTAATTTTCTTCATATTAGGTCAGGTATTGTCAGAGTGACAAAAAAAGAAAGAATTATTAACAACTGCAGTAGTCAAAACTTTTTTAGGTAATTAAGAACAAAGTAAAAGGCAGAGAGGGACTTCCCACTTGGTCCAGTGGTTAAGACTACAGAGGGGACAGGTGAGATCCCTGGATGGGGAACTAAGATCTCACATGTGGCATGGCCAAAAGATTTTTTTTTAAGGCTAAGAGCTTTAGATATGACTCATTTAATCCTCAACCTATGATTTTACCCACATTTTACTAATAAAGAGACTGAGAATTTTAAAATAATTTGCCCACTATTACACAACTAGTAAGACATAGCTGATACCATTCAACACACGTGCATTTAATCTCAATACCTGTGTTCTAGTCAGAGCGTAAATAGTAGAGCCATGATTTGAATATATGTAGAACCATGATTGTGCGGTAGTTTGAGCATTCTTTGGCATTGCCTTTCTTTGGAATTAGAATGAAAACTGACCTTTTCCAGTCCTGTGGCCACTGCTGAGTTTTCCAGATTTGCTGGCATACTGAGTGCAGCACTTTCACAGCATCATCTTTCAGGATTTGAAACAGCTCAACTGGAATTCCATCACTTCCACTAGCTTTGTTCATAGTGATGCTTTCTAAGGCCCACTTGACTTCACATTCCAAGATGTCTGGCTTAGATTAGTCATCACATCATCATGATTATCTGGGTCCTGAAGATCTTTCTTGTACAGTTCTTCCATGTATTCTTGCCACCTCTTCTTAATATCTTCTGCTTCTGTTAGGTCCAGACCATTTCTGTCCTTTATCGAGCCCATCTTTGCATGAAATGTTTACTGTATAATCATAAGGGATTTGATTTAGGTCATACCTGAATGGTCTAGTGGTGTTGCCCACTTTCTTCAATTTAAGTCTGAATTTGGCAATCAGGAGTTCATGATCTGAGCCACAGTCAGCTCCCAGTCTTGTCTTTGTTGACTGTATAGAGCTTCTCCATCTTTGGCTGCAAAGAATATAATCAATCTGATTTCGGTGTTGACCATCTGGTGATGTCCATGTGTAGAGTCTTCTCTTGTGTTGTTGGAAGAGGGTGTTTGCTATGACCAGTGCATTTTCTCCAAAGGAAAAAACCGGTGTGGATTCCCAAGAAAACAGGAAGGAAACAACAGGTATATTTTGTGCCTTGAATTTCCTAAGAATAATGGCTAAAATTTGATAGATACCATTGCCTTATCTTAGTTAAGGCTAATAACAACCAATACATTAAGATAGTATTATCACTCTGATTTTACCTTTGACAAAACTGAGACATGGAAAGATTAAGCTACTCATTCAGAGTCATACAAGTCCTATGAGGTGACACTGAGACTTTGGTGGTCTATATTCAGAGCCTATGATCTTAACCAGATAATACAGTCTTAATGAATACTCCTGCCAGGATAGTCAAGAATTAACTACTAGTCAAAAACCAAGCTATAGTCAAATATTCATTTCAATGGGCTATTTGGTGATTTGAATGAATATGTTAAGCAGTTAACTTTTGCCTGAAGTTAATTAATGAATCACAAATGTGAAATGAATCTTTAAATTTATTGTATTAATCATTAAGACATTGATCATGTTCTTATAGTTTCTAAGTAGTGTGTTTTAATACACTATTGATGAGTGACTGCAGCAGAAAGTGATCATTTATTATATACCTTGCACAGAACAGAAATGTTAAGAAACTTGGGAAATCCTTCTAGAAAATGCTATACAATAGATGCTGTACAATAGATCCTGTTAATAACCCATCCCCAAGAAGAAGAAATGCAAAAAACAAAGGACTGATTCCAATTTGGGAAAGGAGTACATCAAGGCTGTATCTTGTCACTCTGCTTATTTAACTTATTATGTGCAGAGTACATCATGCGAAATGCCGGGCTAGATGAAGCATAAACTGGAATCAAGATTACCGGGAGACATATCAATAATCTTAGATATACAGATGACACCACCCTTATGGCAAAAAGTGAAGCAGAACTAAAGAGCCTCTTGATGAAAGTGAAAGAGGAGAGTGAAAAAGTGGGCTTAAAACTCAACATTCAGAAAACGAAGATCATGGCATCCGGTCCCATCACTTCATGGCAAATAGATGGGGAAACAATGGGAACAGTGACAGACTTTATTTTCTAGGGGTCCCAAATCACTGCAGATGGTGTTATAGCCATGAAATTAAAAGACATGTGCCCCTTGGAAGAAAAGCTGTGACCAACCTAGACAGCATATTAAAAATCAGAGACATTACTTTGCCAACAGAGGTCCTTCTAGTCAAAGCTATGGTTTCTCCAGCAGTCTTGTATGGATGTGAGACTCGGACCGTAGAGATAGCTGAGTGCTGAAGAATTGATATTTTTGAACTGTGGTGTTGGAGAAGACTCCTGAGAATCTTTTGGACTGCAAGGAGATCAAACCAGCCAATCCTAAAGGAAATTAGTCCTGAATATTCACTGGAAAGACTGATGCTGAAGCTGAAGCTCCAATACTTTGGCCACATGATGCAAAGAGCTGACTCTTTGGAAAAGCCCCTCATGTTGGGAAAGACTGAAGGCAGGAGGTAGAAGGGATGACAGAGGTTGAGATGGTTGGATGGCATCACCGACTCAAAATGAGTTTGAGCTAGCTCTGGGAATTGGTGATGGACAAGGAAGCCGCATGCTGCAATCCATGGGCTCACAGAGTCGGATAAGACCGAGTAACTGAGTTGAACTGAATAGGCAAATACATAATTTAGCATTAGAAATTTTTTATAATTTTTCTCCATGGTATTTGCCATTAACTTATGACTTATTATTTGCTGTCAAGTATATTGTTTCAAGTGTATTTTATAGATGATTTTGATATTGTTGTCCATAGAGCACTGATGAGGAATTTAAAGAATCTTAGAAAGAGTTTTGTCTCTATCATCATCTGCTTGTGTGGACTTGAACAAGTTATTCTGTCTATTAGTGTTTTAACTGGTCACTATTTTTCAAATCTTAGTAGCAGAATGAACAATGGTCTCAAAAGCTCCACAGTTATATTAAATTCTAAATACATAATTATCCTCACAGTGATGAGCAAAGTCTTTCCTGAATTTATGACGACTAGTGCATGCGTGGTTAGTGTTAGTGGGGTGGGGACAGGTTAGAAACATAACATTTATTTCTTCTTCCTCTTTCTTACTTTACTGCTCCCCTTCTTTCTTACTTTAGAGAGACCAGTTCCGTTAATGTGCCCAATCGATTGGCAACAAATCCGAGATAAATGCTCGTATTTTCATGAAGCTTCCAAACCTTGGAATGACAGTCTAGCTGACTGTTCCGCAAGAGAGTCCAGCCTGCTGCTTATTCAAGATAAGGAAGAACTGGTAAATAATTAAGTAACATACGTTAATACAACTTAGCACTGACTTCTAGCCATACCAAGATCTTTGTGCTTTAGCCTTAAGGGTTCTACGCAGATGAAAATATCAACCTTGACTTCCAGAAGCTCACAATCTGAGAGACTAAACAGACATATAAACAAAATAAATATAATTTAAAACAATATAAACATAAACATTTGTATATATTAATATATAAGTGAACAAATACAAATATCACAATCAGGATTAATTAACACCAACAGGGAGTCAGGAAAGGCCTCAGAGAAGTGATACTTGAACTGAGTTTCAGAGGATGAGCATAAGAATGCAAACCAGCAACACATAAACAGATTTAATACTTAGTCATTTCTTCTGTTTCATTTACAGAGACTCATACAAAACCTGATAAGGGAAAATGGAATTCTGTTTTGGGTTGGATTAAATTTTACATTCTCAGAGAAGAAATGGAAGTGGATAGATGGATCCTTTTTAAACTCTAATATGTGAGTATTAGATAAGCTAACTTTAATATTCAATTTACAGCATTTACATCAATTGGCAAGATAGTAACATTGTAATTAAAGACTGAGATTTACAGTTAATAGCCTGAAAAGAAGAATGATTCTGAAGTTGGTTAAAAAGTTCTGCATATTAAAATACACCAACCTTTTGTCACAACATATATTTTATCTGAAATGGAGTTTTAGGAGACAAGAAAGAGACCAATTCCTTTGGGAGAGACACACACAAAAAAGTTTTTCAAATAATATAATTTTAAAATAAAGAAATTTCTAGCTAGAAGATATTGACACAAAGAATTGTTAAATAGTTTTTCAACCTGTGGGACCACATACCTTAGTGGGCCACGCTGGAACGATAAATACGAGAAGAAAAATATAGCACGTATCAGAGAATGTGGAATCCGGATATTTGGGAACTAGCCAAACTGTGATAAATATTGTAGCCTGTTTTAACCAGTAGTGTAGAAAAAAGAGTTGTTTGAGGAGATGTAATAAACCTGCATAAGCCACAACAGAGCTATTTGCCATTTCTTTTTCTTCCATTTTATTCATTGATTTATTTTTGTCTGTGCTGGGTCTTCATTGCTGCTCAGAGTTTCCTTTAGTTGCTCGGAGAGGGGGCCACTCTCTAGCTGTGGGGTGCGGGCTTCTCACTGTGGTAGTTGCTCTTGCTGCAGAGCACAGCTTCTAGGGCACTCGGGCCTCAGTAGTTGCAGTGTGCGGGCTCTAGAACAGACATGAAGTTGTGTTGCACAGGATGAGTTGCTCCACAGTATGTAGGATCTGCCCAGATTAGGGGTCAAACCTGTGTCTCCTGCTTTGGCAGCTGGCTTCTTCACTGAGTCATCAGGGAAGCCCTTGCAATTTCTTTCTGGTTGTCTCACTATAGTCTCTTATTGCAAGATGGTCAGGATAACTGTGAGTGTTTTAGGACTGATGTTACAAATCAAATTACAAATCTTTAACAGACTTCATTTTTTTTGTACATCAAAGGGCAGGACACTAGTTTTCCCTAGAAAGTGATAGTGTGCATGCATCCAACCCAGTTTCTGAAAAGAATTTTTGTTGACTTTTTCACAACAGATGACATTGTGTTATGCTTTTTTGAGCCTGCAAAAGATTTATTGACATTTGTATAAATTACAGTTAAAACCAATTCTTTTTATCATTCAAACAACCAAGACATTGAAGTTTAAGACCCAGGAGCATATTCAAGTTTATCCAAAATATGGTAGTACTTTATTGTGTGGAAAGTTACCAAACACTGAGATATGTTGGTTTAATTACCAAGTTTTCATTTGTTTGACTCACTCTAAAATACAGTATTTTTTTTACATGCAGTACTTTAAAATGAATATTATTTTTTTATTTTACTTTACAATACTGTATTGTTATTGCCACACATGTATATTATTTTTAAATAAAGTGTTCTGGACTAGAATAAACATATTAAAAGGCAAATGTATTTTGTTAAATGAAATCTGTTCTGAATTTTTATTTGTTTTACCCGGATTATTATCTATACTTCATTGACATATAAACGCAACTCTGATACTAGCTTACTTTTATTTCTTTGTCATTAGAAAAGGTTAATTTTGCTTACCTGTGTGTATGTTTCTGACTGGGGCATTATGTTTATTTTGTTAACGTTTATTATAAAACTGGAAAACTCTGAGGTGTTTATGAGAAGAAATACAGGCATAGTTGATAGATTAAATGTGACTGAACATTCTATTTTATTCTGAAGAGGAAAGTAATGGTTTATTAAGACTGTGATCAGGTAAATCTGGAAGGTATCTTATGATAGTAAAACAGCAGCAGTTAGACACTGCTTTTCTTTAGTGCCCTAAACTAGACAGCATAATAAAGTAGAGACATTACTTTGCCAACAAATGTCCATCTAGTCAAAGCTATATGTTTCCAGTAGTCATGTATGGATGTGAGAGTTGGACTATAAAGAAAGCTGAGTGCAGAAGAATTGATGCTTTTGAACTGTGGTGCTGGAGAAGACTCTTGAGAATCCCTTGGACTGCAAGGAGATCCAACCAGTCCATCCTAAAGGAGATCAGTCCTGAATATTCATTGGAAGGACTGATGCTAAACCTGAAACTCCAAACTTGTGCCCACCTGATATGAAGAACTGACTCATTTGAAAAGACCCTGATGTTGGGAAAGATAGAAGGAAGGAGGAGAAGGGGACAACAGAGGATGAGATGGTTGGATGGCATCACTGACTCAGCGGACATGAGTTTGAGTAAACTCCGGGAGTTGGCGATGAACAGGGAGGCCTGGCGTCTGCAGTCCATGGGGTCACAAAGAGTCGGACATGACTGAGCGACTGAAGTGAATTGAACTGAACCCTGGTTTTCAAGTAAAGTAAAACATAGAGTGATAATCATTTTTTTTCACAGGACTGCTTTGGAGATTAAAGAAGTTAACACTAAAGAACTAGGCAGAGATCTGGTCAAAGCGAGCCTGGGAAGTCACCAAGCGCCTTTGGGAAATGGGCTTGGTCAGTTGAGCATTAAAAAAGTTATCTTGAAAGTTGAAGGGACCAGCAAAGTGAAAGAGATAAAATAGCAAAAGAGACTTTTGCTATTATTCTCTTGAAAGAAATGCTGATGTGACTAGACTGTCAGGCACTAGGGGGGAATCAGGTGGACTTCTCAGGGCCAAGGGGTTTTATGAAGAAATGGAACAAAGGAACAAAGAAAATCTGTGATGGAGCCCTACCCACCATACCCCTTCACTTTCAATTTAGGACAAGCAGGTGAACGTCTTGCCCTATCCCATCCTGGCACGCCAGTTCAGTGTTGCCATCCCATTCTTTGACTGCTACTCACACCACATCTGCAATGAGCCACAACACTCTTGCATCTTTAGATCTAATAGAACACTGACCATAGCAGACACTCGTGAACTGTTTGGAACAGGAAAAAAGGAACTTTCCACTACATACAACATGAACTGAGCCTCCTTTTCTGGCCACATTCAAATTCTGAGACCCTGTGTGTGTATATGTTATTAACTACATTTCCTGAGCACGTACTCTGTTTCAGTCTGATCACACTTCTAGAGGTATCATCTCAATGCCTCCCAGATACTAGATCATTATATCCTAAATATTTAAGAAAATCAAAGTTCAGTGAAAGCAATCAGTTTTTCATGTGATATGTTAATAGGAGATTCAGTTTCCAACTTTCAAAACTTCATTTTATATATATCATGATCACATTTCTGTTTAGAATGCTTCACTTCCACTGAAGATGAACTTGCAAGTTCCAGATGTTTATATTAGCTTTCTCTTAAAAGTTTATATTCATGACTGACTGTGTAGTTCTCACTGTTCAGTTGCTAAGTCATGTCCAACCCTTTGTGACCCCCATGGACTGCACCTCCCCAGGTTCCTCTGTCCTCCAGTATCTCCCAGTTTGCTCAAATTCATGTCCATTTGAGTCAGTGATGCTATCTAACCATCTCATCCTCTGCCTCCTTCTTCTCTTTTGGCCTCAGTCTTTCCCAGCATCAGGGTCTTTTCCAATGAGTTGGCTTTTCCCATCAGGTGGTGAAAGCATTGGAGCATCAGTCCTTCCAAGGAATATTCAGGGTTGATTTTTTTTGGGATTGACTGGCCTGATTTGCGTGCAGTCCAAGGGACTCTCAAGAAACTTCCTCAGCATCAGGATTTGAAAGCATCAATTCTTCGGCACTTCCTCTCCTTATGGTATAAATTTCACATCAGTACATGAGTAATGGAAAAACCATAGCTTTGACTATACTGACATTTGCTGGCAAAGTGATGTCTTTCTTCTGAATATGCTGTCTAGGTTTGTCATAGCTTTCCTTCCAAGGAGCAAGTGAAAAAATGAAAGTGAAAGTGTTAGTCCCTCAGTCTGGTCTGACTCTTTCCCACGCTATGGATGTATCCTTCCAGGTTCCTCTGTCCATGGAAATGGAATTCTCCAGACAAGAATACTGGAGTGGGTAGCCATTCCCACGAGCAAGTGTCTTTTAATTTCAGGGCTTTAGTCATTGTCTACAAAGATTTTGGAGCCCAAGCAAACAAAGTCTGTCACTGCTTGCATTTTTCCCCTGCTGTTTGTCATGAAGTGAAGGAATTGGATGCTAAAATCTTAGCTTGTGAATGTTGAGTTGCAAGCCAACTTTTTCACTGTCCTCTTTCATCCTCTTTCAGAGGCTTTTTAGTTCCTCTTCACTTTCTGCCATTAGACTGTTTACTTACCCAATGCTTAATAACCGAGCATCTCATTGTTTCCTGAAAGTTACAGAAAATACTGGCTGGATGAGGAGAATTATGTGAGAAAATCATGAACACTAAAGAGAGTCTTTTCTTTTGCTCTGCAGATTACCTGTTTCTGGTGATGTTAAAGAAGATGGCTGTGTTTGCATATCAAGGACACAATTCATTTCTGATTACTGTGCTGGAGAATATAGAGGGATCTGCCAAAAGGAACTAAAATCTTTCAGAAATAGAGCAATATGTTCTTCCAATTGACTAGACATCCCCGTCCATCTCTTTAATTTCCATTTCAGATCTCTGCCATTTTAACTGTATATATTTTCAGAGTGGCTCCATGCACATTTTGTGGTACAAAGTGAGCACACACTGAGGATTCTAATTTTTGTGAATTTTACAAAATTTCATGTCTAACATCCTCATTAAATAACTGAGAAAACATATCCCTAAAGAAAAGATGTCTCAGGGCATGTGCTCAGGAATCAGATAGGTGGATCATATGGTAGTTCTATTTTTCAGTTTTTTAAGGAACTGCCATACCGTTCTCCATAGTGGCTATATCATGGGACTGATGCCATGATCTTTGTTTTCTGAATGTTGACTTAAGTCAACTTTTTCACTCTTCTTGTTCACTTTCATCAAGAGGCTCCTTAGTTTTTCTTCACTTTTTGCCATAACGCTGATGTCATCTGCATATCTGAGGTTATTGATACTTCTTCTTTCAATCTTGATTCCAGCTTTTGCTTCATCCAGCTCAGCATCTCACATGATGTAATCTGTACATAAGTTAAATAAACTGGGTGACAATATACAGCCTTGACGTACTCCTTTCCCAATGTGGAATCAGTCCATTGTTCCATGTCCAGTTCTAACTGTTGCTTCTTGACCTGCAAACAGATTTCACAGGAAGCAGGTCAAGTGGTCTGGTATTCCCATCTCTTTCAGAATTTTCCAGAGTTTGTTGTGATCCACACAGTCAAAGGCTTTGGCATAGTCAATAAAGCAGAAGTAGATGTTTGTCTGCAATTCTCTTGCTTTTTGATTATGCAACAGATGTTGGCAATTTGATCCCTGGTGTCTTTGCCTTTTCAAAAACCAGCTTGAACATCTGGAAGTTCTTGGTTCATGTGCTATTGAAGTCTGGCTTGGAGAATTTTGAGCATTACTTTGCTAGCGTTCTGAGCTTAGTGCAATTGTGTGATACTTTGAGGAATTTTTGGCATGCCTTTTTTGGGATTGAAATAAAAACGGATCTTTTCCAGCCCTGTGGCCACTGCTGAGTTTTCCAAATGTGCTGGCATATTCAGTGCAGCACTTTCAAGGCATCATTTGTAGGATTTGAAATAGCTCAGCTGGAAATCCACCACTTCCACTAGCTTTGTTCATTGCGATGCTTCCTAAGGCCCATTTGACTTTGCATTCCAGGATGTCTAGCTCTAGGTGAGCGATCACACCATCGTGGTTATCTGGGTCATGAAGATTTTTTTGTACAGTATTAGTTTTTACTGTACAGGAAAATGAACCAACCATACATATACATATATCCCCTCCCTTTAGGACTTCCTTCCAACAGTGCATTAAGTACTGTTCCATTGCTATGCACTGTGCTATACCTTTTTGGCATCAGGGACCAATTTCAAGAAGACATTTTTTCTACCAACCAGGGAAGGGGGTATGTTTCAGGATGATTCAGGTGCATGATTTTTATTGTTCATTTGTTTATTTCCTTCTATGTTATTATATCAGCTCCACCTGGTTTTACATCAGATCATCAGGCATTAGATCCAGGATGTTGGGGACCCTGCCACACTGTATATCCACATTAGTTATCTATTTTCTACATAGTATCAATAGTGGATATATGTCCATCAAATCCGTCATGTCCTCCCACCCTCCCCTTTCTCCTTTGGTGTCCAAACGTTTGTTCTCTATGTCTGTGTCTCTACTTCTGTTTTGCAACTATGATCACCTGTACCATTTTTCTAGATTCCACATGTATGCAATAATACAAAATTTATGCTTCTCTCTCTGACTTACTTCACTTTGTATGACAGTCTCTAGGTCCATCCACGTCTCTAAAGCAACCCAACTCCATTCCTTTATCTGGCGGAGTGACAGTCCACTGTAGACATGCACCTCATCTTCCTTACTCAGATTTCTGCTGATGGACACTGGGGTTGTTTCCATGTCCTCGCTATTGTAAATAGTGCTGCTGTACACATTGTACTGCATGTGTCTTTTTCAACTGTGATTTTCTCTTCAATGCTTGCTTATTTTTCTTCTATGTTTACTTCTTTTTTTGTTTATTTCTTTCTATGTTTCATGATATAGGAACTATGTAATCAAAATTGTCATTGCTACTGTGAAAAATGTGACTTTTTTTTCCAACTCCACACTTGGGGAAGCTAAAGTTACAGAAAAGACATGTTTATTCTGATAGATCTCTCGAGTATTCTCTTTAAAAAACACATGGCAAATTTTCTGTGGAAATCAAGTAAATGGTAATATTGAATTTATCCTTTAAGAAAACTCATAATAAAATTCCTGAAAAATAGATATCTACTTATTCTGGTAAGTCAGTCCCAACCCAAATCCTATAAATTCAAATAATAGTAAATGACCAAAATAAAATTTGAGTTTCTGCTTTCCATGCATGTTGATTTATAATAATTATTAATATAAAGTTTTGAACACACCAAAAATTCAAAGTATTATTCATTCTGTGCCAATTACTTAGGGAATATCAATAAGTTTTTAGAAACAGATTCTAGACAAGAGTATCATTACAAAGTAATATATGATAAAAAGTGAGATTTTTGAAGTGTTTGATACTTTGGGGGAAAAGATCTGTAAAGAACAGATACTTTAGAAAAAACGTTCCCACAAGTGACAATATACATTCCTACCTCCTTGGAATGATTTTCAAGCAACTTCTAAAGCAGATCAGGGTAAAGCTAAGTTCATTCTCCTATATTTCTGAGGTTTGAAATCAAGCACCCCTAAAGCACACATCTGTACGAACCTTTAACAAAGAAACTAAGCCCAAGAAGTTAGGTTCTTGCACTGTCGTTTGCTGTTGCATTATTAGATAATCATGTGAATTCTTTCTTGGAAATATTAAGGCTGAGGTCTCCTCTGAAACTCAAACTATAAAAATGCAATTCCAGGAGGAAGGCAAGTCTAAACCATATTATAGACAGATTAAAAAATATCAGATAAGAGAACATGTTTTTGTTTGCAGTATTGAGTCAACGTTTCCTGACAATAAACTCACTGCAAAGCCAAGTCATGGCAACCTATTACATCATTCAGGATCGGCCATCTACACTTCCTCTGTGGAGCCCATGCTTCAGATGCAGGCTCCAGACCTCTCTCCAAACGGATCCTGATGTTTTGGGATTTCACTTTTGCCCCATATGTGTGACAGACTCCTTTCATATAATCCTTTGATTCTTTGCCTAGAAAAAGCCTAGGAACTGTAGAAACCGTGACTCGAATGCTCATTTCTTTCTGAACTTGTCCTCAAATCTCCCAGGTTCTTACCATTTTTAATCTTTTTCTCCCCACTTTTCTAAAACAGGATTTAGTTTCTTCTTTGCCATGTTACATGGGCTTCCCTGGTGGCCTAGACTGTAAACATCTGTCTACAATGTGGGAGATCTGGGTTCCATCCCTCGGTCGGAAAGACCCGCTGGAGAAGGAAACGGCAATCCACTCCAGTACTCTTGCCTGGAAAAGCCCATGGACAGAGGAGCCTGGTAGGCTACAGTCCATGGGGTCGCCAAGAGTCAGACACGACTGAGCGACTTCACTTACACTTTCCTTTCACTTTTGCCATGTTATACTCAGTTCATTTTATGATTGTAAGACTGGCTCTGCTTCTCTCCTGGCTAAAGGTGGACAAATACCATGATAGAACAGTGAAGGGAGGTCTCTGATTCAATTACAAGAGTAAGGGCATAACAGTGGTCTGTTTGAGCTGCACTGAATCACCCTCGAGACTGGACCAGTGACACACCTTCCGTTTATTTTCTATGCCATGTGAAATTCATTTCCCACTGTTTTACCTTCTGTTCTACCCATTGACAGAGCTCCTCCATATACACAGTCTGTGTTAAAGCAAGTATCACGGTTAACATCTATGCACTATTACATGTAAAATAAGCAGCAAGGACATACTGTATATCCCTTTGCTGTACACTGGAAACTAACACAGCCTTGCAAAGTAACTGTATTTCAATTTTTTTTAAAAATCAATTATCATGGGAAAAATTAAAAGTAAAGCATAGCGCATTAGCCTAGCTTTTTTTAAGCCATTTTTTCCGATCTATTATGTGTCAGTAGCCACCAATCAAATTCTGTTTCAGGTATGGATAAACAAAAGTAAGTTTTTATTTCCATACCAAGCAGTGTGGGAAAGGAAAATCTAAGAATTACAAGGTAATTATAAAATAGTTTTAAATTCTAGACATCTAGAAACTCTTGAAGCAACTAAAGTAACCAGGTGTGATGGGCATAGTTTTTAATTCACTCCTTGACAGCAGCTGGTTTGCATCTGCAGGCGTTTCGTAAACTCCATTCTTTCCTCTTGTGAGCTTATCAGGTTTTGGAGTGTGTGTGTGTGTGTGTGTGTGTGTGTTTAAGTATGCTTGTTCCCTTCAACAAAGCAAAACCAAACAAAGTAAGAAAAAAGAAAACAAAGTTGTATATCAATCAGAAGTGATTAATCTGTTTTGTCCTTTTGCACAGCTTATTTATTTCCTTCATCGTATATGAAATTTGATAATTTATTTATGTCTCATTTTAGTATTGTTATTATTGCATACCACTATTGCCATTTGAGCTCCATGAGATCAAGTACCTTTGTAGTATTGTAAGTCAATGCATGGTTTTGGCACATAGTAGTTATTCAGTAAGTATTTCCTGAACAACAAACAAATAATTATCAGATGGAATTTGTTTACTGAATGAGCTCTCCTGGATTATTCTTTCTTGAGGTCTCTCGTGCAACGGGAGTAAGACGGTTACTTGGACTGGGGTTAGTTCAAAATCTGTGTTGCTCGTATATATGGTGACTGATTACTTGAAACCTCAGGAGGATGACTGAGTTACAATAGCAGTTTTCTGAAAGGATCATTCTTCAAATAATAAGCAGCATAGAAAGATGCGTCAGCATTTAGGAGGAGATCTGAGTCTCTCCAGGTGGTGGTGCTAAAGAAACCACCTGCCAAGGCAGAAGATGCAAGAGATGAGGGTTTGATCCCTGGGTCAGGAAGACACCCTGAAGGAGGAAATGGCAACCCACCCCAATATTCTTGCCTGCAAAATTTCCATGGACAGAGGTGCCTGCAGACTACATTCCATGAAGCTGAAAACAGTCTGACAAAACTGAGAATGTGAGCACCAGAGGTGAGCCACTAACAGGGTTAGAACCCAAATACAAACCCCCAGGAATATGGACCCAACTGCACTCTCTATCAAAACCATCTGCAAGGGTCCTTTCAAAATAAACCTTCAAGCCTGCATAATCATAATGTGCTTTGAATTTACTCTCCGTGCTTCATGAGAAACTGTCAATGTTATACTTTAAGAATTAGGTAACTGCTACATGGCTAAACATTTCTAAGCAAAGTCCTCTAATAAGCATAACTTTTAAAGGCAATTCCAATTCTAACTGAAGTACTCTCCAAGTTTTTCTTCAGATATGTTCCTCGTGTTCCACGTGACAGCTACTCATTTCCGACTTGAGTAAGGCCACAGAATGAGACGTTAATGAAGCCACGGCTAGAGACTAGCTTTTCTCTGAAGCAAGTATCACTTCTTCCTGCTTCAGGGTTTCTTCCACTTTCCAGCACTTATTTCAATGTTAACTACTCAAATAAGGCGTGAATTTTCTCAATGACTTTTGCCTTCTGGGATTTTCACATTTCTCCTCGTAGAGCCAGCATTTAAGGATGTTATGTTGAGAAATCTTTCTTTCTAGACTCTCCTTTCACAGGAGTGTTTCTGTACGAATTCATAAGTGAGCCTATCACCACCTTGTGACTATAGTGTGTAGTTGCAACCGTAGAAGCAGTTTCACCTGCACAAAAAGGTTCAAGAACAGTTTGTTCAACACCGATGTTTTCCTCACCTAGATCTAACAATTATTACAGTTTTCCTGTATAGCCTTTACCTCTTCTCACTTGCTTTTTATTACCTTTTTTTCTGAATGTGGTGATTAGTAAATTGCATGTATACATAAATTTCCCTGGTGGCTCAGAGGTGAAAGCGTCTGCCTCCAATGCAGGAGACCTGGGTTCAATCCCTGGGTCGGGAAGATCCAATGGGGAAGGAAATGGCAACCCACTCCAGTATTCTTGCCTGGATAATCCCATGGACAGAAAAGCCTGGTGGGCTACAGTCCACACAGTCGCAAAGAGTAGGACACAACTGAGCAACTTCACTTTGCAAGGAAATAAAAATAATTTAATATATATTCTAATACATATTTTACATCCTAGTCATTCCGAAATGGTTTTTTCGAACCCGTTTCATCCTCAGTGCAGGAGCTAATCAAAGTTCACACTTTACATTTGGTTACTGTCACTGTTTAAAAGAAACCTAAGAATAAGCTGTAATTAAAACTTGGTTTAGTGACATGGTGCTTAACACAATTGAATCCATTTGGATTTTTCTTTCCTTGTCTCCAACATCACTTTGCGTGTTTTATTAAAGAATTGTCCCTCTACTCTTGCTCGTTTTACCTTGGAATTTATTTATTAAGGAGTCTAGGTCAATATTATTGTCAATAAAATTGCATTAAAATAAAAATGCATTATTGCATTATGGATAGTAATTTGATTGTTTTCCTTAAATTTTAGCATCAATTTAAAAATGAAACCTCCAGTTTCTTTGACATTTCCATTGAGAATAGAGGTCTGTGCCTGCTGCCCTTGAATGTGTTTTCAACCAACATAACATCTC
Source organism: Aepyceros melampus (assembly GCA_006408695.1). Taxonomy (NCBI): domain Eukaryota; kingdom Metazoa; phylum Chordata; class Mammalia; order Artiodactyla; family Bovidae; genus Aepyceros; species Aepyceros melampus. The sequence continues at coordinate 76,812 of SJXQ01012513.1, forward strand.
TTGCTAGATCATGAAAATCAGTGTTGCTTCAGCCTACACTGAGAAGTTCCTGGGAGGCTTGCTGTTGGAAGTCAGCCTCTAAGCTTATACACGAGACTGAAATGGAGCAGGGCCCTATCATCCTCCTCTCTCAGGACCCTTAGTTCCTCCTCCAAGGCTATAGATGTTATTCTGAGCCATATGCTGTGAGCTGTGTAACATATCCTGAAACCCCAAGTGGAGAAGTGAACTACATGAGAAGCAGACTGTAGTCACGACATAAGCTGGCACAGTTCTGAAAAATGGCCTCAAGGAAATGGAAACAATCCAACCCTGGAACTGAAGATGAATGGTCTTTGAAACAAGGTGACACTGGTGAGACTGCAATGACCAATTTCATGATAACCATCAGAACTGACTGCAGTGTTCCTACAGGTGGTACCTTCCCTCCATCTATAAAAGCCTTTGTCAACTGATTGTCAGTAACAAGGAGTCAGCCTTTGAACACGAGTCTCCCCACCCCCACCCCATCCACACCCCCATCCCTCTGCCTGGTAGCTGGCCTCTGAAATAAAGCAAACTTCCCTTTCAACAAACCTTGTCTCTTTACTGACTTTTGCTCAACGAAACGAGAATAAGTAGGCTCAAGTCCTAATCCAGCCAACTGAACTGTGTGATCCTAAATAAGTGTGTAGATCTCTTAGAAATTTAACCTGCTCATCAATAACAAAAGCATTTGAGACAGTGATGTTTGTTCTGGGTAAGACATAGGTCACAAGGTACACATTTAGATTATGCTTACACTATAATTTTTTATATAAGTACTCTGTTCAGTTCAGTTCAGTCACTCAGATGTGTCTGACTCTTTGCGACCCCATGAATCGCAGCATGGCAGGCCTTCATGTCCATCACCAACTCCCGGAGTTCATTCAGACTCATGTCCATCGAGTCAGTGATGCCATCCAGGCATCTCATCCTCTGTCGCCCCCTTCCCCTCCTGCCCCGAACCCTCCAAGCATGAGAGTCTTTTCCAACGAGTCAGCTCTTTGCATGAGGTAGCCAAAGTACTGGAGTTTCAGCTTCAGCATCCTTCCTTCCAAGGAAATCCCAGGGCTGATCATCTTCAGAATGGACTGGTTGGATCTCCTTGCAGTCCAATGGACTCTCAAGAGTCTTCTCCAACTCCACAGCTCAAAAGCATCAATTCTTCAGCGCTCAGCCTTCTTCACAGTCCAACTCTCACATCCATACATGACTACTGGGAAAACCATAGCCTAGACGGACATTAGTCGGCAAAGTAATGTCTCTCCTTTGGAATATGCTATCTAGATTGGCCATTACTTTTCTCCCAAGCAGTAAATGTCTTTTAATTTCATGGCTGCAGTCACCATCTGCAGTGATTTTGGAGCCTCCAAAAATAAAGTCTGACACTGTTTACACAGTTTGTCTTCTCCAACTCCACAGCTCAAAAGCATCAATTCTTCAGCGCTCAGCCTTCTTCACAGTCCAACTCTCACATCCATACATGACTACTGGGAAAACCATAGCCTAGACGGACATTAGTCGGCAAAGTAATGTCTCTCCTTTGGAATATGCTATCTAGATTGGCCATTACTTTTCTCCCAAGCAGTAAATGTCTTTTAATTTCATGGCTGCAGTCACCATCTGCAGTGATTTTGGAGCCTCCAAAAATAAAGTCTGACACTGTTTACACAGTTTCCCCATCATCTGGTCAGAAAGCGATGGGATCAGATACCATGATCTTTGTTTTCTGAATGTTGAGCTTTAAGCCAACTTTTTCACTCTCCTCTTTCACTTTCATCAAGAGGTTTTCTAGTTCCCCTTCACTTTCCGCCATGAGGGTGGTGTCATCTGTATATTTGAGGTTATTGATATTTCTCCTGGTAATCTTGATTCAGCTTGTATTTCTTCCAGTCCAGCATTTCTCATGATGTACTCTGCATAGAAGTAAAATACAGGGCTACAATATACATCCTTGACATACTCCATACTTATCATTTGCAATTTTTCTCAGTTCAAGAAATATTTAGAGGTGTGGTTTTTCTTTCTTCCAGCTACTGAGATTTTTATTTAAACTGTTTTAGCAATTTCTAAAACAATTACAAAATATTTAACTCTATTTTTTGAAAGAAATTATGTGCTCTATGAGGTGCAGAATTCACAAAGCTCATAAATTTGCCCAAATATATGTTTAGTCTCTTATATCCTAGGTCCATCTAGTCAAGGCTATGGTTTTTCCAGTGGTCATGTATGGATGCGAGAGTTGGACTCTGAAGAAAGCTGAGCACTGAAGAATTGATGCTTTTGAACTGTGGTGTTGGAGAATATTCTTGAGAGTCCTTTGGACTGCTAGAAGATCCAACCAGTCCGTCCTAAAGGAGATCAGCCCTGGGTGTTCTTTGGAAGGAATGATGCTGAAGCTGAAACTCCAGTACTTTGGCCACCCATGCGAAGAGTTGACTCACTGGAAAAGACTCTGATGCTGGGAAGGATTGGGGACAGGAGGAGAAGGGGATGACAGAGGATGAGATGGCAGGATGACATCACCGACTCGATGGATGTGAGTCTGAGTGAAATTCGGGAGTTGGTGATGGACGGGGAGGTCTGGCGTGCTGCGATTCATGGAGTGGCAAAGAGTCAGACACGACTGAGTGTCTGAACTGAATTGAACTGAACTGATCCTAGTAAATCTTTAATCAAGTGAACCTCACAAGTATAACATGTGCTAAAGCAAAGCTTTCCACCATAATTTTTTCCCCATATGTTCCACATATATTTTAGAACAACATTTCTTTAGATATTCTTACTCTATATTTCTGTTCCATTGAAGTTCAGAAGCAATTATTCAATGAATAGCTATTGATGTACAATTTACAACACTATTGCTGTTTCTTGGGATACATCAGTGAAGAGAATATGGAAGATCTCAGGTTTCATAGACTTTACATTCTCAAACGGAGTAACAATAAACAAGAAAAATAAGTAAACGTGTAAAAGGTAATAAGTATGACAGTGAAAGTGAAGTTGCTCAGTTGTGTCTGACTCTTTGTGACACTAGGAACTGTAGCATACAAGGCTCCTCCATCCGTGGAATTTTCCAGGCAGAAGTCCTGGAATGGGTTGCCATTTCCTTCTCCAAATAAGTATGAAAGAGAGAAAAAAAAAAAAAAAGGCAAGAAAAGGGGAATGATATGAAGGATGGAGGTGTGGATTGCTGTACTAAGTAAAATGTTGAAGATCAGACATAGTAAGCAAGGACTAGGAGTTGGTGAGAGATTTAGCCAACAGAATATCAAAAAGATAAGAGAGTTAGGCAATATCCCCCTATGAAAGAGAGTTTTAGGGAGAAGGATGAGCCAATGAAAACAAAAAGATGGCTGGTATGTTCCAGAAACAGGGAGAAGGTGAAAACCAGTGGAGCTGAGTAAATGACACAGCGAGGTGACAAGGTGAGACCATATAATACCTGTAGGTCATTGTAAGGACTTTGGCTTTTCCTCTGAAAAGAATGCAAAACCCCTGTGGGGCTGAAAAACACAGTAAGAACTTGATCTGCCTTGTACTTTACTTTTAGAGGATCAGTTTGGTTTCTGTGTTGACAAAAGACTTTGGAGGGCAAAGTTGGGTTTAAGCCCTGGTGGTACCCCCAATACTGCAAAATTAGGGAGAATTGAAGGGATCAACAAAAAATACTGTGGATAAGACACCCCTGAGGAGAAGGAAAACCATAGATGCTGGTGTCCTGCTGGGCAAGTGAAAAAGTGTTACCAAGAAGAAGGCAGTGTATCAAACAATGATTTTTTTTCCAGGAAAGATGTTATATAGCATACTTTATTAACTCTATTGACAAAGAAGAGAGGAAAAAAGCAAAGGAGAAAAGGAAAGATATAAGCATCTGAATGCAGAGTTCCAAAGAAGAGCAAGAAAAGATAAGAAAGCCTTCTTCAGCGATCAATGCAAAGAAATAGAGGAAAAGAACAGAAGAGGAAAGACTAGAGATCTCTTCAAGAAATTTAGAGATACCAAGGGAACATTTCATGCAAAGATGGGCTCGATAAAGGACAGAAATGGTCTGGACCTAACAGAAGCAGAACATATAAAGAACAGGTGGCAAGAATACATGGAAGAACTGTACAAAAAAGATCTTCATAACCCAGATAATCATGATGATGTGATGAGTAATCTAGAGCCAGACATCTTGGAATGTGACGTCAAGTGGGCCTTAGAAAGCATCACTACGAACAAAGCTAGTGGAGGTGATGGAATTCCAGTTGAGCTGTTTCAAATCCTGAAAGATGATGCTGTGAAAGTGCTGCACTCAATTTGCCAGCAAATTTGGAAAACTCAGCAGTGGCCACAGGACTGGAAAAGGTCAGTTTTCATTCCAATTCCAAAGAAAGGCAATGCCAAAGAATGCTCAAACTACCTCACAATTGCACTCATCTCACATGCTAGTAAAGTAATGTTCAAAATTCTCCAAGCCAGACTTCAGCAATACGTGAACCGTGAACTCCCTGATGTTGAAGCTGGTTTTACAAAAGGCAGAGGAACCAGAGATCAAATTGCCAACATCCACTGGATCATGGAAAAAGCAAAAGAGTTCCAGAAAAACACCTACTTCTGCTTTATTTACTATGCCAAAGCCTTTGATTGTGTGGATCACAATAAACTGTGGAAAATTCTGAAAGAGATGGGAATACCAGACCACCTGACCTGCCTCTTGAGAAATCTGTATGCAGGTCAGGAAGCAACAGTTAGAACTGGACATGGACCAACA
>SJXQ01012513.1:81615-120135 GCA_006408695.1 Aepyceros melampus
ACTATGCCAAAGCCTTTGACTGTGTGGATCACAATAAACTGTGGAAAATTCTGAAAGAGATGGGAATACCAGACCACCTGACCTGCCTCTTGAGAAATCTGTATGCAGGTCAGGAAGCAACAGTTAGAACTGGACATGGAACAACAGACTGGTTCCAAATAGGAAAGGGAGTACATCAAGGCTGTATATTGTCACCCTGCTTATTTAACTTCTATGCAGAGTACATCATGAGAAATGCTGGACTGGAACAAACACAAGCTGGAATCAAGATTGCTGGGAGAAATATCAATAACCTCAGATATGAAGATGACACCACCCTTATGTCAGAAAGGGAAGAGGAGCTAAAAAACCTCTTGTTGAAAGTGAAAGAGGAGAGTGAAAAAGTTGGCTTAGGGCTCAACATTCAGAAAACATATATCATGGCATCTGGCCCCATCACTTCATGGGAAATAGATGGGGAAATAATAGAAACAGTGTCAGACTTTATTTTTTGAGGCTCCAAAATCATTGCAGACGGTGACTGCAGCCATGAAATTAAAAGACGCTTACTCCTTGGAAGAAAAGTTATGACCAACCTAGATAGCACATTCAAAAGCAGAGACATTACTTTGCCGACTAAGGTCCGTCTAGTCAAGGCTATGGTTTTTCCTGTGGTCATGTATGGATGTGAGAGTTGGACTGTGAAGAAGGCTGAGCACTGAAGAATTAATGCTTTTGAACTGTGGTGTTGGAGAAGACTCTTGAGAGTCCCTTGGACTGCAAGGAGATCCAACCAGTCCATTCTGAAGGAGATCAACCCTGGGATTTCTTTGGAAGGAATGAGGCTAAAGCTGAAGCTCCAGTACTTTGACCACCTCATGCAAAGAGTTGACTCATTGGAAAAGACCCTGATTCTGGGAGGGATTGGTGGCAGGAGGAGAAGGGGACGACCGAGGATGAGATGGCTGGATGGCATCACGGACTCAATGGACATGAGTCTGAGTGAACTCCGGAAGTTGGTGATGGACAGGGAGGCGTGGCGTACTGCGATTCATGGGGTCACAAAGAGTCGGACACGACTGAGCGACTGAACTGAACTGAACTGAACTGACTGACAGCTTGATAACTTGGTTGAGTCTAGCATTCAAGGTCAAAGTTTTCAGAAACAAATGGAAACTCTATATTTTCCCTTGTTGTTGTTGTGTCTGACTCATTGCAACCATGCCCGGTTTCCTTGTCTTTCAACATCTCCCAGAGTTTGCTCAGACTGAGCAATGCTATCTAACCATCACACTCTCTGTTGCCCACTTCTCTTCACATTCTCAGTCTTTCCCAGAATCAGGGTCTTTTCGAAAGTCACAGCTCTTTGCATATGGTGGCCAAAGTATTGAGGCTTCAGCTTCAGCATCAGTCCTTCCAGTGAATATTCAGGGTTGACCTCCTTTAGGATTGCCTTGTTGATCTCTCTGCAGTCCAAGCGACTCTCAAGATTCTTCTCCAGCACCACAGCTCAAAAACATCAGTGCTTCTGTGCTCAACCTTCTCTATGATCCATCTTTCACATTTTACATGACTACCTGAAAAACCGTAGCTTTGATGACCTGGGCCTTTGCTGGCGAAGTAATGTCTCAGATTTTTAATATGCTGTTTCAGTTTGTTATAGCTTCCCTTCCAAGGAATAAGTGTCTTTTAATTGACAGCTGAAGTCACTGTCTTCAGTGATTTTGGAGTCCAAGAAAAGAAGCTCTGTCACTGTTTCTACTTTTTCCCCTTCTCCTTGCCACGAAGTGATAGCACTGGAAGCCATGATATTTGTTCCTTGCATGTTGCATTTTAAGCCAACTTTTTCCACTCTCCTCTTTCACCCTCATTAAGAGGCTTTTTCGTTCCTCTTAACGTTCTGCCATTAGAGTGTTATCATCAAATTAAATGCAATTTTAGATTATAAAATTATGTTTAAGAATATTGATACACATTTTGTGATTGAACTTTAGACAAACGTTAAATTAGGACTCTGTTCCCTGACACATTTATTGACTATAACTATGGAAAAGACTAGAGATCTCTTCAAGAAAATTAGAGATACCAAGGGAACATTTCATGCAAAGATGGGCACGATAAAGGACAGAAATGGTCTGGACCTAACAGAAGCAGAAGATATTAAGAAGAGGTGGCAAGAATACACGAAAGAACTGTACAAAAAAGATCTTCATAACCCAGATAATCACGATGGTGTGATCACTCCTCTAGAGCCAGACATCCTGGAATGTGAAGTCAAGTGGGCCTTGACTTCAAGGCCAAGTTCGTAGCATCACTACGAACAAAGCTAGTGGAGGAGACAGAATTCCAGTTGAGCTGTTTCAAATCCTGAAAGATGATGCTGTGAAAGTGCTGCACTCGATATGCCAGCACATTTGGAAAACTCAGCAGTGGCCACAGGACTGGAGAAGGTCAGTTGTCATTCCAATCCCAAAGAAAGGCCATGCCAAAGAATGCTCAAACTACTGCACAATTGCACTCATCTTACACTCTACTAAAGTAATGCTCAAAATTCTCCAAGCCAGGTTTCAGGAATACATGAACCGTGAACTTACTGATGTTCAAGTTGGTTTTAGAAAAGGTAGAGGAACCAGAGATCAAATTGCCAACATCTGTTGGATCATGGAAAAAGCAAGAGAGTTCCAGAAAAACATCTATTTCTGCTTTATTGACTATGCCAAAGCCTTTGACTGTGTGGATCACAAGAAACTGTGGAGAATTCTGAGAGAGATGGGAATACCAGACACCTAACCTGCCTCTTGAGAAATCTGTATGCAGGTCAGGAAGCAACAGTTAGAACTAGACATGGAACAACAGACTGGTTCCAAATAGGAAAAGGAGTACGTCAAGGCTGTATATTGTCACCCTGCTTATTTAACTTCTATGCAGAGTACATCATGAGAAATGTTGGACTGGAAGAAGCACAAGCTGGAATCAAGATTGCCAGGAGAAATATCAGTAATTCGGATATGCAGATGACACCTCCCTTATGGCAGAAAGTGAGGAGGAGCTAAAAAGCCTCTTGTTGAAAGTGAAAGAAGAGAGTGAAAAAGTTGGCTTAAAGCTCAACATTCAGAAAACAAAGATCTTGGCATCCAGTCCAATCACTTCGTGGGAAATAGATGGGGAAACAGTTGAAACAGTGTCAGACTCTATTTCAGGGGGCTACAAATTCACTGCAGATGGTTATTGAAGCCATGAATTAAAACACACTTACTCCTTGGAAGAAAAGTGATGATCAACTTAGATAGCGTATTCAAAAGCAGAGACATTACTTTGCCAACTAAGGTCCATCTAGTCAAGGCTATGGTTTTTCCTGTGGTCATGTATGGATGTGAGAGTTAAACTGTGAAGAAAGCTGAGCACCGAAGAATTGATGCTTTTGAACTGCAGTGTTGGAGAAGACTGTTGGGAGTCCCTTGGACTGCAAGGAGATCCAACCAGTCCATCCTAAAGGAGATCAGTCCTGGGATTTCTTTGGAAGGAATGATGCTAAAGCTGAAGCTCTAGTACTTTGGCCACCTCATGGGAAGAGTTGACTCATCGGAAAAGACTCTGATGCTCGGAGGGATTGGGGGCAGGAGGAGAAGGGGATGACATAAGATGAGATGGCTGGATGGCATCACGGACTCGATGGACGTGAGTCTGAGTGAAATCCAGGAGTTGGTGATGGACATGGAGGCCTGGCATACTGTGATTCATGGGGTCGCAAAGAGTCGGACACAACTGAGCAACTGAACTGAACTGAACTCATAAATATTTTAAAGTATCTAGCAAGATATTTATAGCAAGTATTTCCTGTGCATAAAGGTAACTGGCCTAATTCTCTTGCAGTGGAATTTTTTGAACCTTAAACACACACACACACACACACACACACACACACACATCTGCAGTATTTTTTTTCTCATGGTCATGTTGAAAATGTTTTGAATATTGGTATAATTCATTCTGAAACAAGCTAGAGTGCGTTGACAACATAGACAGTTTGTATTGGTCTTGTGTCAGTCAGGAGGTTCAGTTGCTGTTAAGAAGACTTTAATTTTTGCTATGTGATCTCCTCTCCAGTGGAAATAAGAAGCATGCATACGTGATGAGTTGCTTCAGTTGTGTCCCATTCTTTGTAATCCTATGGACTATATAGCTTGCCAGGCTCCTCTGTCCATGGAATTCTCCAGACAAGAATACTGGAGCGGCTTGCCATGCCTTCCTTCAGGGCTTCTTGCTGACCTAGGGTTCGAACCCACATCTCTTATGTCTAAGCTGCATTGACAGACTGGTTCTTACCATTAGTGCCACCTGGGAAGCCTAGAATATGAAGACGAGACCTCTTCCAATATTCATTTATTCCTTTCGTATATATCCATGTAATCATGCTACTGAGGCTAAGCTTGTACTCTTCCCTATACAACAGGCCAGTAAATCAAGAGATGATGTGTTGGAGCAAGGAATAGTGACTTTGGAAAATGAGCTGTTTGAGAAGATGGAGGACTAATGTCTGAGAGAAGGATCTTGCCCTAGTTGGATATGAGACTTCTTTTATACAAAAAGTGGAGTGGTGTGGCTATTTACTGCAGACTTCTTGGTGCTGGTCAGAACCCAGAGACTGTGTGGCAATTCTTTGAAGTTGCACTCGCTGTCCACATGGGTCTGATCATAATGTCCCTCTAAACCTCAAATAAGACTAGTGTTACTTTCTGTTTTGTAGCTTATAATCTCTATGCCTATGAAAACTGCTGTGGCTTTAAAGACCAAAACCAAGAGGCAGTCCTCGAGAAGGGCTGTTCTTCAGGCAGCACTCTTTTACAAAGGTACAGAGCTCACATTAAGAGGCACAAGCAAATGGACATAAGGTTAGAGTGTAAAGAATAGACCAAATACGAATTCAAGCTTTTCCTCTTGTTAAGCTTATTCTCCGGCATTAGAAAACAGTCATGATTCCAGAGAAAATTTCCTTTCCATAGAAAAACAGATATAGTTTGATAATACCATAGGAATGCAGAGGAGAAGGGATAAAATATATTTGATTTTACAATGAAGTACTGAGACTTCAACTAAAAGTTGATACTTAAGCAGTACAGCTATATGCTCATGAGTGGAAGACATGGGAATACCAGACCACCTGACCTGCCTCTTGAGAAACCTGTATGCAGGTCAGGAAGCAACAGTTAGACCTGGACATGGAACAACAGACTGGTTCCAAACAGGAAAACAAGTATGTCAAGGCTATATATTGTCACCTTGCTTATTTAACTTACATGCAGAGTACATCACAAGAAACACTGGGCTGGAGGAAGCACAAGCTGAAATCAAGATTGCCAGGAGAAATATCAATAACCCCAGATATGCAGATGACACCACCTTTATGACAGAAAGTGAAGATGAACTAAAGAGCCTCTTGATGAAAGTGAAAGAGGAGAGTGAAAAAGTTGGCTTAAAGCTCAACACTCAGAAAACGAAGATCATGGCATCTAGTCCCATCACTTTATGACAAATAGATGGAGAAATAGTGGAAACAGTGGCTGACTTTATTTTTGGAGACTCCAAAACCACTGCAGATGGTCATTGCAGCCATGAAATTAAAAGACGCTTACTCCTTGGAAGGAACATTATGACGAACCTAGGCAGCATAATAAAAAGCAGAGATTACTTTGTCAAGAAAGGTCCTTCTAGTCAAGGCTATGGTTTTTCCAGTGGTCATGTATGGATGTGAGAGTTGGACTATAAAGAAAGCTGAGCGCCGAAGAATTGACGCTTTTGAACTGTGGTGTTGGAGAAGACTCTTGAGAGTCCCTTGGACTGCAAGGAGATCCAACCAGTCCATCCTAAAAAGATCAGTCCTGGGTGTTCATTGGTAGGACTGATGTTGAAGCTGAAATTCCAATACTTTGATGCTAAGAGCTGACTCATTTGAAAAGACTCTGATGCTGGGAAAGATTGAGGGCAGGAGAAGAAGGGGATGACAGAGAATGAGATGGTCGGATGGCATCACCGACTCAATGGACGTGAGTCTGAGTGAACTCCAGGATTGGTGATGGACAGGGAGGCCTGGCGTGCTGCAATTCATGGGGCTGTAAAGAGTCGGACACGACTGAGTGACTGATCTGTACTGAACAGAACTGAATTGCTTAAATTTAGCAGGAATCATTTTGTTTATGATTCCATACCTGGATAAGCTAGTCAAACGTGCACTGTTTCATGTGTCAACCTAGAACATAATGGGGTGACTCTGCTATACTCTCTAATCTTAGAGATTTTTCCTACATCTTTCATATCCATTGTCCCACTGTATTCCTCCAGCAATTGACCGTTTCCTATTCTCTGGTGTGGAAGAGGAAAGAGATTCTGTTGAAAACAATCCTCTTACATTTTTACTATTTTCAAATAACATATCTTTCCTTCTCTTATTTATCATTACTGAACACTTGCTTTCCATCAGCAATGTAACTTTTCTTGTATTTTCTTCCATTGTAAAAACACATCATATTAAATTACCTTCTTAATCCTTTTTAAGCATACATTTAAGTAATGTTAGCTATATTCATATTGTGAGACTGAGGTCCAGAATTTTTTCATCTGGCAAATCTGAAACTCTATACGTATTAAGCAACTCCCTCCCCACTTCCCAGCCAGTAGTCTATTTCCTACTTCTGTGAATTTTATGCTTTAGATACCTCTTATAAGTGGAATATTACAGTCTTTTTATAACTTGCTTATTTCACATAACATAATATGCTCTAGATTCATTCCTATTTCTGAGTGTGACAGAATCTCCTTCCGCTTTAAGAATGAATAATATTCTATGTATATACCACATTTTCTATAACCATTTATCTTTGATAGACACTTAGATTGCTTCAGCTCTTGGTTATTGTGCAAATTGTTGTTATAAACTTGGATATGCAAACATCTTTGAGACTGTGCTTTCAATTCTTTTGAATATATTCCTAAAAGTTGGATTATTAGAAAATATAATAGTTCTATTTTTAAATTTTGAGAAAGTATGTTCTTTACCATAGTGAATGCATCATTTTGCAATTGAGCCAACAGCCCAAAGGTTCCTGTTTCTCTACATCTTGCCAACACTTGGTATTGTATTTAATTTTTTATATTAATTATCCTAACATGTGAGGTGATATCACATTGTGGTTGTGGCTTGCCTTTTTCAGATGGTTAGTGATGATGATCATCTTCCATATGCTTCTTGGTCACTTGGATAGCATCTTTGGAGAAATGTTTATTCAAATCCTTTGCTCATTTTTTAGTCAGGCTCTTTGACTTTTTTGTTGATGAGTCATAGAAGTTTTTAACATATGGGGTTACATATCAACCCCTTATCATGTATTTTCCAAATATTTTCTCCTGTTGAGTAGGCTGTCTTTTCACTCTGTTGATTGTGTTCTTTAATGCACAAAAGATTTTAAGTTTAATGCTGCCCCATTCATCTACTTTTACTTTTGTTGTCTGTGTTTCTGATATCATATAAAAGAAATCATTGTCAAGTCATGAAGCTTTTCCTATATCTTTTTGTAGGAGTTTTATAGCTTTAGGTATTATGTCCTTATAGACCTTTGATCCATTTTGAGTTAATTTTTTCTGTATAGTGTAAGATACGAATTAACTTTATCCTTTGGCATGAAGACATCTAGTTTTCCCAATATCTTTTTTGAAAAAGATGGCTTTTTGCCCGTTGAATATCCCTGGCACTGCTGTTAAAGATCTTATGGCCATTATATGCAGGTGTATTTCTGGATTCTTTATTCTATTTCATTGATTTACTTGTCTATTTCTATGCTAGTATTATGCTGTTTTGTTTACTGTTAATCTCTAAGATGTTTTCAAATCAGGAAGTTCAGTCCTCCAACTTTGTTCCTCATTTACAGAATTGCTTTGTTTATTTCAGGTTCCCTAAAGATTCTGTGTGACTTTTACTTTTTTGAAGAATGATCCTTTTATACTTCTTAAAGATGCCACTGGGATATTGATAAGGATTGTACTGAATCTATAGATCAGTTTGCATAGTATGTACATCTTGTTTTAATTGAGGTATAGCTGGTATAAAATCTGTTTCAGTATACAACATAATGATTCATACTTTTAAAGGTTTTTCTCTATTTCTAGTTTTAAAATTTGGGCTATATTCTCTGTATGGTAAAATATATCTTTGTTGCTTATTTTTATTTTATTCATAGCAATGTGTACCTCTTAATCCACTACCCTTATCTTGCCACTCTCACCTTCCCTCTTCTTATTGGTAACCACTAGTTGGTCTTCTATGAGTCCGTTTCCTCTTTGTTATTTCCATTAGTTTACTCTATCTTTTAGATGACACTTATAAGTGATTTCTTACAGTATTTATCTTTCTTTCTCTCACTTATTTCACTTAGCGCAATACCTTCCAAGGCCATCCATGTGGTTGCAAATGGCAAGAGTTTGTCTTTTTATGTCTGAGTAAAAAGACATTGTGGGCTTCCCTGGGAGGGGAAAAGGTGGAAGGAGTGACAGATTTCCTCTTCTTGGGCTCCCAAATCACTGCAGATGGTGACTGCTGCCATGAAATCAGAAGACAATTGCTTCTTGGCAGGAAAGCAATGACAAACCTAAACAGTGTGTCGAAGAGAAAAGACATTACTCTGATAACAAATTCTTGGTAGTCGAGGCTACGATTTTCCCAGTGGTCACATACAGTTGTGAAAGCTAGACTGTAAAGAAAGCACAGCCCCAAAGAATTAATGCCTTCAAACTGTGGTGCCGGAGAAGACTCCCGAAAGTCCCCTGGACAGCAAGGAGATCAAACCAATCAATCTTAAGGGAGATCAACCCTGAATATTCACTGGAAGGACTGATGCTGAAGCTTAAGCTCCAGTATTTTGGTCATCTGATGCAGATGACTCATTGGAAAATTCCCTGATGCTGGGAAAGATTGAGAGCGAAGGAGGAGAGGATGTCAGAGGATGAGATGGCTGGATGGCATCACTGATGCAATGAACATGAACTTGGGCACACCTCGGGAGATGGTGAGGGACAGGGAGGCCAGGTGTGCTGCAGTCCATGGCGTCTCAAAGAGTTGGACACGCCTGGGTGACTGAACAACAGAAGTATTCCCTTGTCTATATACACCACATCTTCTTAATCCATTCATCTGTTGATGGACACAGGTTGCTTCCACATCATGGCAATTGTCATTAATGCTGCTATAAAAAATTGGGGGTATGTATCTTTTATTATTAGTGTTTTCATTTTTATGAATACATACCCAGGAGTAGGATTTCTGCATCATATGGCAGATCCATTATGCACAACCAGACTATTAATCTTAAGTCTTCCAATCCATGAACATGGGATGCCTCTTCATTTATTTCTTCCTTCATTTCTTTCAGCAATATTTTGTAGTTTTTTAGTATACAAGCCTGTAACCTCCTTAATTAAGTTTTTCCTAAGTATTTTATTCTTTTTGATGCTATTGCTAATGAACAAATGTAATTTCCTTTCCAGATCATTCATTAGTGTATAAAAATGCAACTGCTTTCTCTGTATTGACTTTTTATTCTGAAGTCTAGCCAAATACATTTATTAGTCCAATAATTGCTTTTGTGTGTGGAATCCTGATGTGTTTCTCCATATGAAATTACGTTCTCTCCGAACAGAGATACAATAACTTCTTTATTCCTTTTTTAACTTAAATGCCTTGATTTGCTTTTCTTGTCTAGTACTTCCAACACTAATTGAAGAGAAGCAGTGAGAGCAGGCATCCTTGTCTTGTTCTAGAACCCAGAGGAAAAGCTCTCAGTTTTATACCATTGATTGTGCTGTCGTTTGTTGCTCAGTCACTTAGTCGTGTCTGACGTGCCAACCAATGGACTACAGCACACAGAACTTCCCTGTCCTTCACGAACTACCGGAGCTTGCTCAAACTGATGTTCATTGAGTCGATGATGCCACCAAACCATCTCATCCTCTGTTGGCCCCTTCTCCTCTGTTCAATCTTTCCCAGCCTCAGGGTCTTTTCCAATGAGTCAGCTCTTTGCATCAGGTGGCCAAAGCATTGGAGCTTCAGCATCAGTCCCTGCAATGAATATTCAAGGTTGATTTCTTTTAGGTTTGACTAGTTTGACCCCTTGCAAATCCAGGGACTCTCAAAAATCTTCTCCAGCACCACAGTTCAAAAGAATCAATTCAGTGCTCAGCCTTCTTTAATGGTCCACCTCTCACATCTGTACATGACTACAGGACAAACCATAGCTTTGACTACAGGGACCTCTGTTGGCAAAGTGATGTCTCTGTTTCTTAATACACTGTCTAGGCTGGTCATAGCTTTTCTTTGAAGGAGCAAATGTCTTTTTAATTTCATGGCTGCAGTCACCATCTGCAGTGATTTCGGAGTCCAAGAAAATAAAATCCGTCACTGTTTCCATTGTTTCCCCATCCATTTGCCATGAAGTGATGGGACCAGATGCCATGAACTTACTCTTTTGAATGTCGAGTTTTAAGCCAGTTTTTTCACTCTCCTCTTTCACCTTCATCAAGAGGCTCTTTAGCTCTTCTTCACTTTCTGTCACTGGGGTGATATCCTCTGCATATCTGAGGTTATTGATATTTCATCTGGCAATCTTGATTCCAGCTTAAGATTCATCCAGCTTGGCATTTCACATGATACACTTTGCATATACGTTAAATAAGCAGAGTGACAATATATAGCCTTGACATACTTCTTTCCCAATTTACAACCAGTCCATTGGTCCATGTCCAGTTTTAACTGTTGCTTCTTGACCTGCCTACAGATTTCATAGGATGCAGGTAAAGCGGTCTGGTATTCCCATCTCTTGAAGAATTTTCCACAGTTGGTTGTGATCCACACAGTCAGAGGCATTAGCTGAGTCAATGAAGCAGAAGTAGATGTTTTCCTGGAATTGTCCTCCTTTTTCTATGATCTAATGGATGTTGGCAATTTGATCTCTGGTTCCTCTGCCTTTTCTAAATCCAGCTTGTATACCTGAAAATTCTCAGTTCGCATACTGTCAAAGCCTAACAGTATGGATGATTTTGAGAGTAACCTTGCTAGCATGCGAAATGAGAGCAATTGTGTGATTTGGACATTCTTTGGCTTTACCTTTCTTTGGGATTGGAATGAAAACAGAATTTTCCAGTCCCATGGCCACTGCTGAGTTTTCCAAATTTGCTGGCATACTGAGTGCAGCACTTTCACAGCATCATCTTTTAGGATTTGAAATAGCTCAGCTGGAATCCCATCACCTCTACTAGCTTTGTTCGAAGTAATACTTCCTAAGGCCCTCTTTACTTCACACTCCGGGATGTCTGGCTCTAGGTGAGAGATCACACCATCATGGTTATCTGGGTTAGGAGATCCTTTTTTGTGCAGGTCTTCTGTGTATTCTTGTGCTGTTAGCTGTGGCCTTTTCATAAGTGATCTTTATTCTGTTGAGGTAATTTCCTTCTGTTCCTAATTTTTTGAGTGTCTTTGTCATGAACACGTATGGAATTTTTCAAATGGTTTTTGTCCATCAATTAAAAAAACATGTGGTTCTGTCTCTCATTTTATTAATATGGTGTATTACATTGTCTGATTTTCCTATGTTAAACCATTCAACTATCCCAGAAATAAATCCCCTTAGCTTCATGATATATAATCTCTTTATTGTGCTGTTGAACTCAGTGCATTTGTAGGTTGCTGCAGTTTTTATCAGTGTCTTTAGTGTCTTTATATGGCTTTGGTATCAGGGCAATGCTGTTCTCATAGAGCTGGATGTGTTCCATCTTCTTCAGATTTCAGGAGAATTAGTGTTAATATTTATTTAAATGTTAAGTAGATGTTTCCAACCAATTTATCTTTTGTTTGCTATGAGATTTTAAAATATTATTTACTTCTTAAATAGTGTTTAAATCTTACCCATTGTTGAATTGTTCAGATTTTCTGTTTCTTCCTGTTTCAGTCTTAGTACATTTCTAGAGCTATCTCCATTTCTTCTAGATTATCCAACTTGCTGGTATTCCATTATTCATAATATTCTCTTCTTTAATATATACCCCTATATCCTCATCAATTATTTTAAATTCTTTGCCAGGTAGCTCATTGATCTGATTCTTCTAGAATCAGCTTCTAGAGTTTTTCTTTTATTGCTTTATTTGTTATCTTTTGTCAGTTTGTCATGGTTCTCTGTTGTATCTGTGTGTGTGTGTATCATCTGTATTTATCTTTCAACCTCTAATAGTGACAGTAAATTTCTAATTTCTAAGAAGCTGTAGAAAGGGTTACAGAGGAGATTAAATGATCAATGAATTCAATAATACAGCTAAAAAAGTCTCCAAATGTAAGTTCTCTTGAGGAATTTATTTTCTATGTATATAATGGTAATTGAATAATAAGGGTCTTTTCAATTACATAATTGTGAAGGTGGTTGAACAAAAAGATCCATCAATATGCTTCACACTGCATGTGGACAAATGAAGACTCTCCTTTGGTTTATATTTCTGGCCAGTTTATACTTTTGAAGCTCACAAAATGTTGCAAGATTCTGGCTCAAAAGAATACTCTTTCCTCATCAGCTCTTTTTAATGTGGCCATTGTGGATTCCTTGTGGTCACAGTCATGCTACATAACTTGAAATTAAACTTCAGTGCACAGCATTCTTTTTTTTTCCTCTCTCTCTCTCTCTCTCTTTTTAATTTTTTTTTTTTTACCTTACAATACTGTATTGGTTTTGCCATACATCAACATGAATCCACCACAGGTGTACCTAAGTTCCCATGTACAGAACAGACTTTTTGACTCTGTGCGAGAGGTAGAGGGCAGGATGATTTGGGAGAATGGCATTGAAACACAGCATTCTTTTAAGCTAAAAATAGTCTGGACGTTTGGCTCTTTGTTTTCTCTGTTCTATTACTCAGTGGCCTTTTCCACATTTACAACTTCATTTTCCACATTTCACATTCTTGAGGGGAGAGGACAAACATTTAAAGAAGATTTTAGAGGTTTTGAAAGGTGTCCGGCAGGGTTTTGGTTTGGTTTGGTTAGGTTTTTGCATTAGTGGTTATGTTTTACAACCTTGTATTAAATATTATTTACCTTAATTCTAACTTTTTTTGAGCCAAATTAGAGTGTTGCATTTCCTTCACTCTGGTCCCAGCACAGAGAAAGGTATTCAAAATGGATGGCTATGAAGAAACAGCAAACCTTCTTAGAACTTGTCAAACAGGCCAGTTAATTAAAGAAAGTAGATATTGGGCTGGTCAAAAAATTTGTTTGCATTTTAACTCAAATGAACTTTTTGGCTATCCCAATATCGCTGGTCTAAGTATGCTTGACACCCACTAAGCGGGTTTTCTCACTAATTCATAGAAAACCCACAGCTGTGTGGGTAGGTGAGGGTAGGTGATAACATAGGAAGACAACGAAGCTTTTCACGAGTGGGCACTTCTTTTAGCTGATCTTGCCTCATAGAACTTAGAGTTTTTTCTTTGATACAACATTAGTGCCACATTTTGCCATTTGCAATGGACAATCAGACGATTTATGTAAATTCAACCCTACCCAGGGATTCTGCCATTGAAATGTCATCACCCTCTTCTCTTCATCAAAGTAAGTGACTTTAATTTTCCTTCTGGCATTGGTATATCTTCTAATACTTATTTTCACTTAAATTCATGGTTTTAAATCATGACTTTGAAGATGAGCAGCTGTCATATGCTAATGTTAAATAGATATAGCATGGCCTGTCTATAGGGAATCACAGATATGGGGAAAAACCCACACCTTGTAGGTTTGTTTTTTATCAAGATACTTTTGTGAAAAGTGAACATCGTTCTTATCACTGAACCTTGGCAAAGAGATTCTTTAAGAAATATTCTACATCTATGAACGTATGAACCAAGAAGTATTTTCTTTGTCTTTTTGGTTTTTTTGCTTCACCATGCACGATGCATGATCTTTCTTCCCAGACCTGGGTTCAAATCCATGCTCCCTGCAGTGGAAGCTTAGAGGCTTAACCACTGAACCACCAGAAAGTCCCCTTTTGTTTTTCAGATTGTTTCTTTTTTGGTTTGTTTGGTTTTTAACAAAGGGGTATGTTTAGAGATCCTTTACTACCTTGCTGTAAGAGTAACCTGCTTCATTCCAAATTCTTTTATAAATTACTATAAGTTCCAATGCATTTGCATCCATGATGTTCCCTTCCAAAGACTGGAGTTAGTCTTAATGATTGACATCTTTCACTCTACAAACGGAAGGAAAAAAATGTTCTGAACAAAATGATATGCAAGATCAAAGACTCGAATATAATCACAATCTGATGATTTTTAAATCAAAATGTATATCAGCTTAGAAGGAGGTAAGCCACAGGACATGGGAGAATATCACTGATGAAACTATTTGACATTTGTTGAAGTTGGCAGTTTTTGTGTGTGTGATCTAGTATTCTGAGTGAAGGAGAAAGGGATTCTAACATGAGGTAATGGATTCCATGGGCTGGGGATGGATGAAAAGAAACTAGAAACTAAGTAGAAAAATGCATAAAAGTATCATAATATTGTATTGTCTTCTGATGTCTAATCAAATTTACTAATATTGTCATTTTTATCCCACGTGATATTCATTTCATAGTGTACTTAGCACATGGGTTGTATCTTTTTAAGATCATTTGGTATAATTTGAAACTATTAAATTATCAACATTCTAAATTGTAGAGTGAAAGTCTTAGTGTTACAAAAGAGTTTGATGATACTTTCATATGGGGTAATGGAAATTTGGGGAATTTTGATAACTACAGTGAGAATTTGGTTAAGCTACAGGTATTTTTTGATGTGAAAGAAGAGCAAGGCTTTCTGTTCCCTATTCAAATCAAGCAAAAGTGGAAGAAAGGAGGATGGTGTTGGAAGGACATTTTGGAGAATGAGTATACAGAAAGATGGCAAAATTTTCCTCAACAGCTACTATCTATGTTCCTAAATCAATGGGGCCAGAAAATATGTCTCTTTTGATTGCAATCATTATTCCACAACATATCATTCTAAAAGTAAATTTGCAAACCAAAATAGAATAAAGTCAGAACAAAATGCGTGCTTATAAAACACTTGACTGAAAAAAATGTATAACCTAAAAGTTGAGAATTATGTATTTGGTGACTTTACTGAGGACCGTAGCCAAGAAGGTAGCCTCTTAGATAACTCTAAGGAACTTTCCCAAAAGGTGATGAAGGAGCCAGGATTTATAAAGTTTTTGCTTAAAACAAAACAAAAAGCATGTAGTTGAATATCAAAAGGTGACTGCTGATCACAAAAACAGATGTCTCAAGTTAATGATGTTAGTGCTTTTCTACATGTGGGAAGACACAAGAAATCAATCATTCTTATTGAAATCAATCATCCACATGTATTTTAAACACCCAGGTTTTTATCCTGTTTTTCCTCTATCCTGAATTCCCCTCAGGCTTCACCATCAGGGCAGCTGCCCGGGTTGATGGCTTTATGGTCGCAACATCTCTTGTTTCTTGAAATGGCAGGTGACATTCTTTCTCCACACATTGACCTGGTATTACAGTTATTGTGAAACTACCCCTGAGCTCTTTAGTTCAACTGTTCAGGCTGTGGTAACTATGGAATAGTGATTATATTAAAGACATCCGTGAAAACCAGACAGAGATGGGAGTTGTGACTTATTTAGTTTATAATTTCGTATAAAAGTAGATAAGTGTTGGCAAAATGCCTCTAGTGTTTACCTTTTTATCCAAAAATAAGCACCTGAGGCAGATGTGTCCAGGTGCTGGGCCGATTATAAGTGAACAAAATAGTGAAAAAATATTTTCTATTCTTGCGTTTATATTATACTGCTAAGAGGACATACACGTAAATGAATAAGTATATGATGTCTTAGATGCTATTAAGTGCAAAAGAGAAAACATTATATGTATTTATCATTTCCACCCCCTTGGTCTCTTGCTTGTTTATTTTAGCTGCACTGGGCTTTGTTGAGGCATGCAGCCTTTCTCTGGTTGTGGTTGGGAGGGGCTACTCTTCACTTGCAGTGCATGGCCTTCTCACTGTGGCGGCTTCTCTTGTTGTGGAGCATGGACTTAGTTGTGCTGTGGCACGTGAAATCTTCCTGGACCAGAGATCCAATTCCAGGCCCTACATTGGCAGGCAAATTCTTAACCACTGGGCCACCAGGGAAGTCTTCAGAATCCTACTTTAAGATGATGGGTAAATGTTCTTTCCTGCCCCAGCCCTCATCTGAAACTAGCTCTTTCTTATGTGATCCAAACAACCTTTGCGTTTTGTACCAAATGAACTCAACTCAGTTAACCTGGTATATTTTCTTAACCTCTCAGATGTTTGTCGAGGTCCATGTCAGCAGAGCTTTGCTCTGAAACTTGGATGTGCTGGGATTATTCTTCTTGCCTTGACTCTGATTGGGTTACAAATTTCAGGTAAGTGGTACAAGATCATTTATTTTTATTTTTCTACTTATTCTACTTGTACCATCAATATGACTACCCCAAACTTACTGGAAGACCAATGAAATATAAAGAGTCACAAAACCGTGCTCTATTAGTGCTCAGCCCATATTCATTCTGCAAGCTTTGGCCTCGGGTATTTCTCTTCCTAATTGTTCTCTGAGTCATCGCAAGAGATTTCACTTGTGCTCCAAGAATTTTTTTAAATTGTAATTATGATAAAAGGGTGACAATAACAAATACAGTATTGTAAAGTAAAATAAAAATTAAAAAAAGAAAATTTCCAATTATTTACAGTTTTTTTTATTTTCAAATATATTTTATGTTCTACACTAAAATATTTCAATGCATAGTAATACAAAAATTATTGATGAACTATTTTACATTCTTTTTACAGATTTAGATCTTTGAAATCTAGCGTGTATGTTTTATATCTACAGTACATTTCAAATTAGCCACTAATATCAATAACCTCAGATATGCAGATGACACCACCCTTATGGCAGAAAGTGAACAGGAACTAAAAAGCCTCTTGATGAAAGTGAAAGAGGAGAGTGAAAAGTTGGCTTAAAGCTCATAGTTCAGAAAATGAAGATCATGGCATCTGGTGCCATCACTTCATTGGAAATAGATGGGGAAACCATGGAAACAGTGTCAGGCTTTGTTTTGGGGGGCTCCAGAATCACTGCAGATGGTGATTGCAGCCATGAAATTAAAAGACCTTTACTCCATGGAAGGAAAGTTATGCCTAACATAGATAGCATATACAAAAGCAGAGATATTACTTTGCCAACAAAGGTCCATTAGTCAAGGCTATGGTTTTTCCAGTAGTTATGTATGGATGTGAGAGTTGGACTATAAAGAAAGCTGAGCCCTGAAGAATTGATGCTTTTGAACTGTGGTGTTGGAGAATATTCTTGAGAGTCCCTTGGACTGCAAGGAGGTCCAACCAGTCCATCCTAAAGGAGATCAGTCCTGGATGTTCATTGGAAGGACTGATGCTAAAGCTGAAACTCTAATAATTTGGCCACCTCATGCAAAGAGTTGACTCATTGGAAAAGAGCCTGATGCTGGGAGGGGTTGGGAGCAGGAGGAGAAGAGGACAAGAGAGGATGAGATGGCTGGATGCCATCACTGACTCACTGGACATGAGTTTGAGTGAACTTCGGAGTTGGTGATGGACAGGGAGGCCTGGCGTGCTGCGATTCATGGGGTCCCAAAGAGTCAGACATGACTGAGCAACTTAACTGAACTGAACTGATTCATCAGAAATACTTGATTTGTATTTAGCTTTTGTAAAACTTACAGTCTTAACGTCTTTATTGAACTTGTTACAATATTGCTTCTGTTTTTCCTATGTTCTGGATTTTTGTTTGTTTTTGTTCTTTGTTTTTGGCCAAGACGTTTGTGGGATCTCAGCTTTCCAACTAGGGATCACACCTACTCCCCATGCACTTCCAGTGCAGGCTTAACACTGGATTGCTTAGGAAGTCCCTATAGTTTCTTAAGTGGCTACGAATTTTCAGATTGTCCTGGGCAATGTCTCACATAGGATAGGCACAATCATACTCATTCTGAAGATGGATCATGCAGACAGGAGTGTAAGCAATTTAAAAATTTAAGCAACACCGGGTGACTGAAAGCAAGTAAATATGTGAAAGTGAAAGTCACTCAGCCCTGTCTGACTCTTTGCAATCCCATGGACTATATAGTCCATGGAATTCTCCAGGTCAGAATACTGGAATGGGTAGCCTTTTCCTTCTCCAGGGGCTCTTGGATTCTTTGCCAGCTGAGCCACAAGGGAAGCCCAAGAATACTGGAGTAGGAGCCCATCCCTTCTCCAGCAGATCTTTGTGACCCAGGAATCCAACCGGGGCCCCCTGCATTGCAGGCTGATAAGCAAACAAAGAAAGTTTCAGTAAATAAGTAAAGTCTTATTTATAGTAGAAGCAAGTAACTCAATGTTTCTGTGGGTTTACTTGTTATGTGTTTGTTTACACTGTCTTCTAAATGGACTCTGTTACTACATTGCTATTGCTTTTATCTTCTGTTCATTTCAAGCTTGTTAAAATCATTTCCGGAAGTGATAGATATAGTATATGCATTTCACTGCAGCTTTTAGCATTAACCTTTTTTTAAATAGTTTCTCTTTATTTACCAGTGATATCCTTAATACAAAATTCATCAAAAGAAAAAAGCAGTGTGGATTCCCAAGAAAACAGGAAGGAAACAACAGGTATATTTTGTGCCTTGAATTTCCTAAGAATAATGGCTAAAATTTAATAGATATCATTGCCTTATCTTAATTAAGGCTAATAACAACCAATACATTAAGACAGTATTATCACTCTGATTTTACCTTTGACAAAACTGAGACATAGAAAGAATAAGCCACTCATTCAGAGTCATACAAGTCCTACGAGCTGGCACTGAGACTTCGGTGGTCTATATTCAGAGCCTATGATCTTAACCAGATAATACAGTCTTAATGAATACTCCTGCCAGGATAGTCAAGAATTGACTACTAGTCAAAACCCAAGCTATAGTCAAATATTCATTTACATGGGCTATTTGGTGATTTGAATGAATATGTCAAGCAGTTAACTTTTGCCTGAAGTTAATTAATGAAACACAAATGTGAAATGAATTCTTTAAATTTATTGTATTAATCATTAAGACATTGGTCATGTTCTTATACTTTCTAAGTAGTGTGTGTTAATACACTAGTGAGAGTGACTGCAGCAGAATGTGATCATTTATTATATATCTTGCACAGAACAGAAATGTTAAGAAACTTGGGAAATCCTTCTAGGAAATGCTACACAATAGATCCTGCTAATAACCCATCCCAAGAAGAAGAAATGCAAAAAACAATGAACTGATTCCAATTTGGGAAAGGAGTACATCAAGGCTGTGTATTGTCACTCTGCTTATTTAACTTATGTGCAGAGAACATCATGTGAAATGCCGGGCTAGATGAAGCACAAGCTGGAATCAAGATTACCAGGAGAGATATCAATAATCTTAGATATACAGATGACACCACCTTTATGGGAAAAAGTGAAGAAGAACTAAAAAGCCTCTTGATGAAAGTGAAAAAGGAGAGTGAAAAAGTGGGCTTAAAACTCAACATTCAAAAAATGAAGATGATGGCACCTGATCCCATCACTTCATGACAAATAGATGGGGAAACAATGGGAACAGTGACAGACTTTATTTTCTAGGGCTCCCAAATCACTGCAGAGGGTGACTATAGCCATTAAATTAAAAGACATATGTGCTCTTTGGAAGAAAAGCTGTGACCAATCTAGACAGCTTATTAAAAATCCGAGACATTACTTTGCCAACAGAGGTCCTTCTAGTCAAAGCTATGGTTTTTCCAGTAGTCTCGTATGGATGTGAGACTCGGACCATAAAGATAGCTGAGTGCTGAAGAATTGATGTTTTTGAACTGTGGTGTTGGAGAAGACTCCTGAGAATCTCTTGGACTGCAAGGAGATCAAACCAGTCAACCTGAAAGGAAATCAGTCCTGAATACTCACTGTAAAGACTGATTCTGAAGCTGAAGCTCCAATACTTTGGCCACATGATACAAAGAGCTGACTCATTTGAAAAGACCCTGATGTTGGGAAAGATTGAAGGCAGGAAAAGAAGGGGATGACAGAAGTTGAGATGGTTGGATGGCATCACTGACTTGATGGACATGAGTTTGAGCTAGCTCTGGGAATTGGTGATGGAAAAGGAAGCCACATGCTGCAATCCATGGGCTCACAGAGTTGGACACGACTGAGTAACTGAGTTGAACTGAATAGGCAAATATATAATTTAGCATCAGAAATTTTTTATAATTTTTCTCTATGGTATTTGCCATAACTTATGACTTATTATTTGCTGTCAAGTATATTGTTTCAAGTGTATTTTTTAGATGATTTTGATATTGTTGTCCATGGAGTAGAAAGAGCACTGGTAAGGAATTTAAGGAATCCTAGAAAGAGTTTTGTCTCTATCACCATCTACTTATGTGGACTTGAACAAGTTATTCTGTCTATTACTGTTTTAACTGGTCACTATTTTTCAAATCTTAGTAGCAGAATGAACAATGGTCTCAAAAGCTCCACAGTTATATTAAATTCTAAATACATAATTATCCTCACAGTGATGAGCAAAGTCTTTCCTGAATTTATGATGACTAGTGCATGCGTGGTTAGTGGGGACAGATTAAAAACATAACATTTATTTCTTCCTCTTTCTTACTTTATTGCTCCCCTTCTTTCTTACTTTAGAGAGACCAGTTCCATTAAAGTGCCCAGTCGATTGGCAACAAATCCGAGATAAATGCTTGTATTTTCATAAAGCTTCCAAACCTTGGAATGACAGTCTAGCTGACTGTTCCGCACGAGAATCCAGTCTGCTGCTTATTCAAGATAAGGAAGAACTGGTAAATAATTAAGTAAAATACTTTAATACAACTTAGCACTGACTTCTAGCTATATCAAGATCTTTGTGCTTTAGCCTTAAGGGTTCTACGCAGATGAAAATATCAACCTTGACTTCAAGAAGCTCACAATCTGAGAGACTAAACAGACATGTAAACAAAATAAATATAATTTAATGAATTCAACAATATAAACACCTATATATATTAATATATAAGTGAACAAATAGAAATATCAAAGTAAGGATTAATTAACGCCAACAGGTAGTCAGGAAAGGCCTCATAGAAGAGGTGATACTTGAACTGGGTTTCAGAGGATGAGCATAAGAACGCAAACCAGCAACAGATAAACAGATTCAATATTCAGTCATTTCTTCTGTTTCATTTACAGAGACTCATACAAAACCTGATAAACAACGATGGAATTATGTTTTGGATTGGATTAAATTTTACATTACAGAGAAGAACTGGAAGTGGATAAATGGATCCTTTTTAAACTCTAATGTGTGAGTATTAGATAAGCTAACTTTAATATTCAATTTACAGCATTTACATCAATTGGCAAGATAGTAACATTGTTATTGAAGACTGAGATTTATAGTTAATAGCCTGAAAAGAAGAATGATTCTGAAGTTGGTTAAAAAGTTCTATATATGAAAATACACCAACTCTTTGTCACAACATATATTTTATCTGAAATGGAGTTTTAGGAGACAAGGAATAGACCAATTCCTTTGGGAGGGACATACACAAAAAAGTTTTTCAAAGAATAAAATTTAAAAATAAAGAAATTTCGAGCTAGAAAATACTGACACAAACTGTTAAATAGTTTTTCAAGCTGTGGGACCACATACCTTACTGGGCCACGCTGGGACAATAAATACAAAAAGAAAAATATAGCACATATCAGAGTATGTGGAATCCAGATATTTGGGAACTAGCCAAACTGTGATAAATATTGTAGCCTATTTTAACCAGTAGTGTAGAAAAAAAGAGTTCTTTGAGGAGATGTAATAAACCTGCATAAGCCACAACAGAGCTATTTGCCATTTCTTTTTCTTCCATTTTATTCATTTATTTATTTCTGTCTGTGCTGGGTCTTCATTGCTGCTCAGAGTTTCCTTTAGTTGCTCGGAGAGGGGGCCACTCTCTAGCTGTGGGGTGCGGGCTTCTCACTGTGGTAGCTGCTCTTGCTGCAGAGCACAGCTTCTAGGGCACTCGGGCCTCAGTAGTTGCAGTGTACGGGCTCTAGGGCACAGACACGATAGTTGTGTTGCACAGGATGAGTTGCTCCACAGTATGTAAGATCTGCCCATATTAGGGGTCGAACCTGTGTCTCCTGCTTTGGCAGCTGGCTTCTTCACTGAGTCATCAGGGAAGCCCTTGCAATTTCTTTCTGGTTGTCTCACTATAGTCTCTTATTGCAAGATTGTCAGGATAACCGTGAGTGTTTTAGGACTGATGTTACAAATTAAATTAAAATCTTTAACGGACTTGATCTTTTTTGTACATCAAAGGGCAGGACACTAGTTTTCCCTAGAAAGTGAAAGTGTGCAGGCATCCAACCCAGTTTCTGAAAAGAATATTTGCTGACTTTTTCACAACAGATGACATTGTGTTATGCTTTTTTGAGTCTGCAAAAGATTTATTGACATTTGTATAAATTACAGTTAAAATCAATTCTTTTTATCATTCAAACAACCAAGACACTGAAGTTTAAGACCCAGGAGCATATTCTAGTTTATCCAAAATATGGTAGTACTTTATTGTGTGAAAAGTTACCATACATTGAGATATGTTGGTTTAATTACCAAGTTTTCATTTGTTTGACTCATTCTAAAATACAGTATTTTTTTAAGTGCAGTACTTTAAAATGAATATTATTTCTTTATTTTACTTTACAATACTGTATTATTATTGCCATACATGTATATTATTTTTAAATAAAGTGTTCTGGACTAGAATAAACATATTAAAAGGCAAATGTATTTTGTTAAATGAAATCTGTTCTGAATTTTTATTTGTTTTACCCGGATTATTATCTATACTTCATTGACATATAAATGCAACTCTGATACTAGCTTTCTTTTATTTCTTTCTCATTAGAAAAGGTTAATTTTGTTACCTGTGTGTATGTTTCTGACTGGGGCATTATGTTTATTTTATTAATGTTTATTATAAAATTGGAAAACTCTGAGGTGTTTATGAGAAGAAATACAGGCATAGTTGATAGATTAAATGTGACTAAACATTCTATTTTATTCTGAAGAGTAACTAATGGTTTTATAAAAACTGTGATCAGGTAAATCTGGAAGGTATCTTATGATAGTAAAACAGCAGCAGTTAGACACTGCTTTTATTTAGTGCTATAAAATAGACAGCATATTATAAAGTAGAGACATTACTTCACGAACAAATGCCCATCTAGTCAAAGCTATATGTTTCCAGTAGTCATGTATGGATGTGAGAGTTGGACTATAAAGAAAGCTGAGTGCAGAAGATTGATGCTTTTGAACTGTGATGTTGGAGAAGACTCTTGAGAATCCCTTGGACTTCAAGGAGATCCAACTAATCTACCCTAAAGGAAATCAGTCCTGAATATTCATTGGAAGGACTGATGCTAAACCTGAAACTCCAAAATAGTGCCCACCTGATATGAAGAACTGACTCATTTGAAAAGACCCTGATGCTGGGAAAGATAGAAGGAAGGAGGAGAAGGGGACGACAGAGGATGAGATGGTTGGATGGCATCACCAACTCAGCAGACATGAGTTTGAGTGAACTCTGGGAGTTGGTGATGAACAGGGAAGGCATGGCGTGCTGCAGTCCATGGGGTCACAAAGAGTTGGACATGACTGAGCGACTGAACTGAATTGAACTGAACCCTGGTTTTCAAGTAAAGTAAAACATAGAGTGATAATAATTTTTTTCATAGGACTGCTTCAGGGATTAAAGAAGTTAACACTAAAGAACTAGGCAGAGATCTGGTCAAAGCGAGCCTGGGAAGTCAGTCACCAAGGGCCTTTGGGAAACGGGCTTGGTCAGTTGAGCATTAAAAAAGTTATCTTGAAAGTTGAAGGGACCAGCAAGGTGAAAGAGATAAAAAGAGAGAGAAAGAGACTTTTGCTATTACTCTCTTGAAAGAAATGCTGATGTGACTAGACTGTCAGGCACTAGGAGGGAATCAGGTGGACTTCTCAGGGCCAAAGGGCTTTATGAAGAAATGGAACAAAGGAACAAAGAAAATCTGTGATGGAGCCCTGCCCACCGTACCCCTTCACTTTCAATTTAGGACAAGCAGGTGAACATCTTGCCCATACCCCATCCTGGCACGCCAGTTTAGTGTTGCCATCCCATTCTTTGACTGCTACTCACACCACATCTGCAACGAGCCACGATACTCCTGCATCTTTGGATCTAATAGAACACTGATCACAGCAGACACTCGTGAACTGTTTGGAACAGGAAAAAAGGAACTTTCCACTACATACAACATGAACTGAGCCTCCTTTTCTGGCCACATCAAATTCTGCAGACCCTGTGTGTCTATACATACTTACTACATTTCTTGAGCATATACTCTGTTTAAGTCTTATCACACTTCTATAGGTATCATCTCAATGCCTCCCCAAACACTAGGTCATTATATCCTAAAGATTTAAGAAAATCAAAATTCAGTGAAAGCAATCAGTTTGTCATGTGATATATTAATAGGAGATTCAGTTTCCAATTTTCAAAGCTTCATTTTGTATATATCATGATCACATTTCTGTTTAGATTGCTTCGCTTCCAGTGAAGATGAACTTGCAAGTTCCAGATGTTTATATTAGCTTTCTCTTAAAAGTTTATATTTATGACTGACTGTGTAGTTCTCACTGTTCAGTTGCTAAGTCATGTCCAACCCTTTGTGACCCCCATGGACTGCACCTCCCCAAGTTCCTCTGTCCTCCAGTGTCTCCCAGTTTGCTCAAATTCATGTCCATTTGAGTCAGTGATGCTATCTAACCATCTCATCCTCTGCCTCCTCCTTCTCTTTTGGCTTCAGTCTTTCCCAGCATCAGCCTTTCCCAGCATCAGGGTCTTTTCCAATGAGTTGGCTTTTCCCATCAGGTGGTCAAAGTATTGGAGCATCAGTCCTTCCAAAGCTTCAGCATGAGTCCTTCCAAGGAATATTCCGGGTTGATTTCTTTTGGGATTGACTGACTTGATTTGCATGCAGTCCAAGAATCTTCCCCAGCACCAGGATTTGAAAGCATCAATTCTTAAGCACTTACTCTCTTTATGGTATAAATTTCACATCAGTACATGAGTAATGGAAAAACCATACCTTTGACGATACTGGCATTTGCTGGCAAAGTGATGTCTTTGCTTTTGAATATGCTGTCTAGGTTTGTCATAGCTTTCCTTCCAAGGAGCAAGTGAAAAAAATGAAAGTGAAAGTGTTAGTCCCTCAGTCTGGTCTGACTCTTTCCCATGCTACAGATGTATCCTTCCAGGTTCCTCTGTCCACAGAAATGGAATTCTCCAGACAAGAATACTGGAGTGGTAGCCATTCCCACAAGCAAGTGTCTTTTAATTTCAGGGTTTTAGTCATTCTCTACAAAGATTTTGGAGCCCAAGCAAACAAAGTCTGTCACTGCTTGCATTTTTCCCCTGCTATTTGCCATGAAGTGATGGAAATGGATACTATAATCTTAGCTTGTGAATGTTGAGTTGCAAGCTAGCTTTTTCACTCTCCTCTTTCACCCTCTTTCAGAAGCTTTTTAGTTCCTCTTCACTTTCTGCTGTTAGACTGTTTACTTACCCAATGCTTAATAACTGAGCGTCTCGTTGTTTCCTGAAACTTACATAAAATACTGGCTGGATGGGGAGAATTATGCGGGAAAATCATGAACACTAAAGAGAGTCTTTTCTTTTGCTCTGCAGATTACCCGTTTTTGGTGATGCTATAGAGGACGGCTGTGTTTGCCTATCAAGGACACAATTTATTTCTGATTACTGTGCTGCACAAAATAGATGGATCTGCCAAAAAGAACTAAAATCTTTCAGAAATAGAGCAATATGTTCTTCCAATTGACTAGACATCCCCGTCCATCTCTTTAATTTTCATTTCAGATCTCTGCCATTTTAACTGTATATATTGTCATAGTGGCTCCATGCACATTTTGTGGTACAAAGTGAGCACACACTGAGGATTCTAATTTTTATGAATTTACAAAAGTTCATGTCTAACCTCCTCATTAGATAACTGAGAAAACATATACCTAAAGAAGAGATGTCTCAGGGCATGTGCTCAGGAGTCGGATAGGTGGATCATATGGTAGTTCTATTTTTCAGTCTTTTAAGGAACTGCCGTACCGTTCTCCATAGTGCCTATATCATGGGACTGGATGCCATGATCTTTGTTTTCTGAATGTTGACTTAAGTCAACTTTTTCACTCTTCTCTTTCACTTTTATCAAAAGGCTCTTTAGCTCTTCTTCACTTTTTGCCATAAGGCTGATGTCATCTGCATATCTGAGGTTATTGATATTTCTTCTTGCAATCTTGATTCCAGCTTTTGCTTCACCAGCTCAGCATTTCGCATGATGTAATCTGTACATAAGTTAAATAAACTGGGTGAAAATATACAGCCTTGACGTACTCCTTTCCCAATGTGGAATCAGTCCATTGTTCCATGTCCAGTTCTAACTGTTGCTTCTTGACCTGCAAACAGATTTCACAGGAAGCAGGTCAGGTGGTCTGGTATTCCCATCTCTTTCAGAATTTTCCAGAGTTTGTTGTGATCCACACAGTCAAAGGCTTTGGCATAGTCAATAAAGCAGAAGTAGATGTTTGTCTGCAATTCTCTTGCTTTTTGATTATGCAACAGATGTTGGCAATTTGATCTCTGGTGTCTTTGCCTTTTCAAAAACCAGCTTGAACATCTGGAAGTTCTTGGTTCATGTGCTATTGAAGTCTGGCTTGGAGAATTTTGAGCATTACTTTGCTAGCATTGTGAGATTACAGAAGTGTGTGATAGTTGGAAGAATTTTTGGCATGCCTTTTTTGGGACTGAAATAAAAATGGACCTTTTCCAGCCCTGTGGCCACTGCTGAGTTTTCCAAATGTGCTGGCATATTGAGTGCAGCACTTTCACAGCATCATTTGTAGGATTTGAAATACGTCAGCTGGAAATCCACCATCTCCACTAGCTTTGTTCATAGTGATGCTTCCTAAGGCCCACTTGACTATGCATTCCAGGATGTCTAGCTCTAGGTGAGCGATCACACCACCGTGGTTATCTGGGTCATGAAGATCTTTTTTTGTACAGTATTAGTTTTTACTGTACAGGAATATGAACCAACCATACATATACATATATCCCCTCTCTTTAGGACTTTCTTCCAACAGTGCATTAAGTACTGTTCCATGTGCTATGCACTGTGCTATACCTTTTTGGCATCAGGGACCAATTTCAAGAAGACATTTTTTCTACCAACCAGGGAAGGGGGTATGTTTCAGGATGATTCAGGTGCATGATTTTTATTGTTCATTTGTTTATTTCCTTCTATGTTATTATATCAGCTCCACCTGGTTTTACATCAGATATCAGGCATTAGATCCAGGATGTTGGGGACCCTGCCATACTGTATATCCACATTAGTTATCTATTTTCTACATAGTATCAATAGTGGATATATGTCAATCAAATCCGTCATGTCCTCCCACCCTCCCCTTTCTCCTTTGGTGTCCAAACGTTTGTTCTCTATGTCTGTGTCTCTACTTCTGTTTTGCAACTATGATCACCTGTACCATTTTCCTAGATTCCACATGTATGCAATAATACAAAATTTATGTTTCTCTCTCTGACTTACTTCACTTTGTATGACGGTCTCTAGGTCCTTCCACATATCTACAAGCAACCCAACTTTATTCCTTTATCTGAAGGAGTGATAGTCCATTGTAGACATGCACCACATCTTCTTTATTCAGACTTCTGCTGATGGACACTTGGGTTGTTTCCGTGTCCTCGCTGTTGTAAATAGTGCCACTGTACACATTGTACTGCATGTGTCTTTTTCAATTATGATTTTCTCTTCAATGCTTGCTTATTTTCCTTCTATGTTTACTTCTTTCTTTCTTGTGTTTTTTTTTTTTTGTTGTTGTTGTTCGTTTGTTTACTTCTTTCTATGGTTCATGATAGAGGAATTATGTAATCAAAATTTTCATTGCTATTGTGGAAAATGTGACTTTTTTTCCAACTCCACAGTTGGGGAAGCTAAAGTTACAGAAAAGACATGTTTATTCTCATAGATCTCTCAAGTATTCTGTTTTAAAAAAACACATTGCAAATTTTCTGTGGAAATCAAATAAATGGTAATATTGAATTTATCCTTTAAGGAGACTTATAATGAAATTCCTGAAAAATAGATATCTACTTACTGTGGTAAGTCAGTCCCAACCTGAATCCTATAAATTCAAATAATAGTATAATGACCAAAATAAAATTTGAGTTTCTGCTTTCCATGCATGTCGATTGATAATAATTATTAATATAAAATTTTGAACACATCAAAAATTCAAAGTATAACTCATTCTGTGCCAATTACTTAGGGAATAACAATAAGTTTTAGAAACAGATTCTAGACAAGAGTATCATTACAAAGTAATATATGATAAAAGGTGAGATTTTTGAAGTGTTTGATACTTGGGGGAAAAAATCTGTAAAGAACAGATAGATACTTTAGAAAAAATGTTCCCACAATCGTCAATATACATTGCTACCTCCTTGGAATGACGTTCAAAGCAACCTTCTAAAGCCGATCAGGGTAAAGCTAAGTTCATTCTCCTCTACTTCTGAGATTTTAAATCAAGCACCCCTAAAGCACACATCTGTACGAACCTTTTACAAGGAAACTAAGCCCAAGAAGTTAGGTTCTTGCACTGTCGTTTGCTGTTGCACTATTAGATAATCATGGGAATTCTTTCTTGGAAATATTAAGGCTGAGGTCATCTCTGAAACTCAAACTATAAAGATGCAATTCCAGGAGGAAGGCAAGTCTAAACCATATTATAGACAGATTAAAAAATATCAGATAAGAGAACATGTTTTTGTTTGCAGTATTGAGTCAACATTTCCTGACAATAAACTCACTGCAAAGCCAAGTCATGGCAACCTATTACATCATTCAGGATCGGCCATCTACACTTCCTCTGTGGAGCCCATGCTTCAGATGCAGGCTCCTGACCACTCTCTAAATGGATCCTGATGTTTTGGGATTTCACTTTTGCCCCGTATGTGTGACAGACTCCTTTCATATCATCCTTTGATTCTTTGCCTAGAAAAAGCCTAGGAACTGTAGAAACCGTGACTCGAATGCTCATTTCTTTCTGACCTTGTCCTCAAATCTCCCAGGTTCTTACCATTTTTAATCTTTTTCTCCCCACTTTTCTAAAACAGGATTTAGCTTCTTCTTTGCCATGTTACGTGGGCTTCCCTGGTGGCTCAGACAGTAAAGCGTCTGTCTACAATGTGGGAGATCTGGGTCCCATCCCTGGGTCGGGAAGACCCGCTGGAGAAGGAAACGGCAATCCACTCCAGTACTCTTGCCTGGAAAAGCCCATGGACAGAGGAGCCTGGTAGGCTACAGTCATGGGGTCGCCAAGAGTCAGACACGACTGAGCGACTTCACTTACACTTTCCTTTCACTTTTGCCATGTTATAATCAGTTCATTTTATGATTGTAAGACTGGCTCTGCTTCTCTCCTGGCTAAAGGTGGACAAATACCATGACAGAACAGTGAAGGGAGGTCTCTGATTCAATTACAAGAGTAAGGGCATAACAGTGGTCTGTTTGAGCTGCACTGAATCACCCTCGAGACTGGACCAGTGACACACCTTCTGTTTATTTTCTATGCCATGTGAAATTCATTTCCCACTGTTTTACCTTCTGTTCTACCCATTGACAGAGCTCCTCCATATACACAGTCTGTGTTAAAGCAAGTATCACGGTTAACATATATGCACTATTACATGTAAAATAAGCAGCAAGGACATACTGTATATCCCTTTGCTGTACACTGGAAACTAACACAGCATTGTAAAGTAACTGTATTTCAATTTTAAAGCAAAACAAACTAAAAAAATAAAAAATAATTTAAAAATAAATAAATAAATAAAAAGTACAAACCATTAAAAAAAAACCATCAAATGCTTAGAAGAAAATATAGGCATACGTCTTCATGACTTTGGGTTTGATAGTGATTTCTTAGATGTGACACCAGAAACTCAAGCAACAAAAGAAAAAATAAACACATTGGACTTGATCAGAAAAAAAAAATCAATTATCATGGGAAAAATTAAAACTAAAGCATAGCGCATTAGCCTAGCTTTTTTTAAGGCATTTTTCGCGATCTATTATGTGTCAGTAGCCACCAATCAAATTCTGTTTCAGATATGGATAAACATGAGTAAGTTTTTAGTTTCATACCAAGCAGTGTGGGAAAGGAAAATCTAAGAATTACAAGGTAATTATCAAACAGTTTTAAATTCTAAACATCTAGAAACTCTTGAAGCAACTAAAGTAACAATGTGTGATGGGCATAGTTTTTAATTCACCTCTTGACAGCAGCTGGTTTGCATCTGCAGGTGTTTGGTAAACTCCATTCTGTCCCTTGTGGGCTTATTGGGTTTTGGTGTGTGTGTGTGTGTGTGTGTGTGTGTGTGTTTAACTATGCTAGTTCCCTTTCAACAAAGCAAAACCAAACAAAGTAAGAAAAAGAAAACAAAGTTGTATTTCAATAAAAAGTGCTTAATCTGTTTTGTCCTTTTGCACAGCTTATTTATTTCCTTCATCGTATATGAAATTTGATAATTTATTTATGTCTCATTTTATTATTATTATTGCATACCACTATTGCCATTTGAGCTCCATGAGATCAAGTACTTTGTAGTATTGTAAGTCAATGCATGGTTTTGGCACATAGTAGTTATTCAGTAAGTATTCCTGAAAAACAAACAAATAATTATCAGATGGAATTTGTTTACTGAATGAGTTCTCCTAGATGATTCTTGCTTGAGGTCTCTCGTGCAATGAAAGTAAGATGGTTACTGGACTGGGGTTAGTTCAAAGTCTGTGTTGCTCGTATATGTGGTGACTGATTACTTGAAACCTCAGGAGGATGGCTGAGTTACAAGAGCAGTTTTCTGAAAGGATCATTCTTCAGATAACAAGCAGCATAGAATGATGCGTCAGCATTTAGGAGGAGATCTGAGTCTCTCCAGGTGGTGGTGCTAAAGAATCCACCTGCCAACGCAGAAGATGCAAGAGATGAGAGTTTGATCCCTGGGTCAGGAAGACACCCTGGAGGAGGAAATGGCAACCCACCCTAGTATTTTTGCCTGCAAAATTTCCATGGACAGAGGTGCCTGGAGACTACATTCCATGAAGCTGAAAACAGTCTGACCCAACTGAGGATGTGAGCACAGGAGGTGAGCCACTAACAGGGTTAGAACCCAAATACAACCCATCCCCCCAGGTATATGGATCCAGCTGCACTCTCTATCAAAACCATCTGCAAGGGTCCTTTCAAAATAAACCGTGAAGCCGGCATAATCACAATGTGCTTTGAATTTACTCCCTGTGCTTCATGAGAAACTGTCAATGTTATACTTTAAGAATTAGGTAACTGCTACTGGCTAAACATTTCTAAGCAAAGTCCTCTAATAAGCATAACTTTTAAAGGCAATTCCAATTCTAACTGAAGTCACTCTCCAAGTTTTTCTTCAGATATGTTCCTCGTGTTCCACGTGACAGCTACTCATTTCCGACTTGAGTAAGGCCACAGAATGGGACGTTAATGAAGCCACGGCTAGAGACTAGCTTTTCTCTGAAGCAAGTATCCCTTCTTCCTGCTTCAGGGTTTCTTCCACTTTCCAGCACTTATTTCAATGTTAACTACTCAAATAAGACATGAATTTTCTCAATGATTTTTGCCTTCTGGGATTTTCATATTTCTCCTCGTAGAGCAGCATTTAAGGATGTTATTTTGAGAAATCTTTCTTTCTGGACTCTCACAGGAGTGTTTCTGTACGAATTCATAAGTGAGCCTATCGCCACCTTGTGACTATAATGTGTAGTTGCAACCATAGAAGCAGTTTCACCTGCACAAAAAGGTTCAAGAACAGTTTGTTCAACACCAATGTTTTCCTCACCTAGATCTAACAATTATTTCCCTTTTCCTGTATAGCCTTTACCTCTTCTCACTTGCTTTCTATTATCTTTTTTTCTGAATGTGGTGATTAGTAAGTTGCATGTATACATAAATTTCCCTGGTGGCTCAGAGGTTAAAGCATCTGCCTCCAATGCAGGAGACCTGGGTTCAATCCCTGGGTTGGGAAGATCCCCTGGGGAAGGAAATGGCAACCCACTCCAGTATTCTTGCCTGGAGAATCCCATGGATGGAGGAACCTGGTGGGCTGCAGTCCACGGGGTGGCAAAGAGTCGGACACGACTGAGCAACTTCACTTTACAAGGAAATAAAAATAATTTAATATATATTCTAATACATATTTTACATCCTAGTCCTCCCAAATTGTCTTTTTAGAACGCCTTTGCTCCTCAATGCAGGCACTAATCAAAGTTTACACTTTACATTTGGTTACTGTCACTGTTTAAAAGAAACCTAGGAATAAGCTGTAATCAAAACTTGCTTTAGGACATGGTGCTTAACACAAGTGAATCCATTTGGATTTTTCTTCACTTGTCTCCAACATCACGTTGCTGTGTTTTATTAAAGAATTGTCCCTCTACTCTTGCTCGTTTTACCTTGGAATTCATTTATTAAGGAGTCTAGGTCAATATTATTGTCAATAAACTTGCATTAAAATAAAAATGAATTATTGCATTATGGATAGTGATTGGATTGTTTCCTTAAATTTTAGCATCAATTTAAAAATGAAACCTCCAGTTTCTTTGACATTTGCCATTGAGAATAGAGGTCTGTACCCACTGCCCTTGAATGAGTTTTCAACCAACATAACATCTCTTGCTAGATCATGAAAATCAGTGTTGCTTCAAC
Organism: Aepyceros melampus; assembly: GCA_006408695.1. Lineage (NCBI taxonomy): Eukaryota > Metazoa > Chordata > Mammalia > Artiodactyla > Bovidae > Aepyceros > Aepyceros melampus. The sequence continues at coordinate 114,597 of SJXQ01012513.1, forward strand.
CTACACTGAGAAGTTCCTGGGAGGCTTGCTGTTGGAAGTCAGCCTCTAAGCTTATAAGCAAGACTGAAATGGAGCAGGGCCCTATCATCCTCCTCTCTCAGGACCCTTACCTCCTCCTCCAAGGCTATAGATGTTATTCTGAGCCATATGCTGTGAGCTGTGTAACATATCCTGAAACCCCAAGTGGAGGAGTGAAGTACATGAGGAGCAGACTGTAGTCACGACATAAGCTGGCACAGTTCTGAAAAATGGTCTCAAGGAAATGGAAACAATCCAACCCTGGAACTGAAGATGAATGGTCTTTGAAACAATCAAGGTGACACTGGTGAGACTGCAATGACCGATTTCATGATAACCATCAGAACTGACTGCACTGTTCCTACACTTAGTACCTTCCCTCCATCTATAAAAGCCCTTGTCAACTGATTGTCAGTAACAAGGAGTCAGCCTTTGAACACGAGTCTCCCAACCCCCACCCCCACACACACCTACACCCCGCTGCCTGGTAACTGGCCTCTGAAATAAAGCAACCTTCCCTTTCAACAAACCTTGTCTCGTTACAGACTTTTGCTCAACAAAACGAGAAAATAAGTAGGTTGACATCCTAATCCAGCCAACTGAACTGTGTGATCCTAAATAAGTGTATAGATCTCTTAGAATTTAACTTGCTCATCAATAATAAAAGCATTTGAGACAGTGATGTTTGTTCTGGGTAAGACATAGGTCACAAGGCACACATTTAGATTATGCTGACACTATCGTTTTTTATCTAAGTACTCTGTTCAGTTCAGTCCCTCAGTCGTGTCCAACTCTTTGCAACCCCATGAATCACAGCACATCCGGCCTCCCTGTCCATCACCAGCTCCCAGAGTTCAGTCAGACTCACGTCCATTGAGTCAGTGATGCCATCCAGCCATCTCATCCTCTGTCATCCCCTTCTCCTGCCTCCAATCCCTCCCAGCATGGGAGTCTTTTCTGATGAGTCAACCCTTCACATGAGGTGGCCAAAGTCCTGGAGTTTCAGCTTCAGCATCCTTTCTTCCAAGGAAATCCCAGGGCTGATCTCCTTCAGAATGGACTGGTTGGATCTCTTTGCAGTCCAAGAGACTCTCAAGAGTCTTCTCCAACTCCACAGCTCAAAAGCATCAATTCTTCGGCGCTCAGCCTTCTTCACTGTCCAACTCTCACATCCATACATGACTACTGGAAAAACCATAGCCTAGACAGACCTTAATCAGCAAAGTAATGTCTCTCCTTTTGAATATGCTATCTACGTTGGTCATAACTTTTCTTCCAAGGAGTAAGCATCTTTTAATTTCCTGGCTGCAGTCACCATCTGCAGTGATTTTGGAGCCCCCAAAATAGAGTCTGACACTGTTTCCACTGTTTCCCCATCTATTTGCCAGGAAGTGATGGGACCAGATGCCATGATCTTCGTTTTCTGAATGGTGAGCTTTAAGCCAACTTTTTCACTCTCCTCTTTCACTTTCATCAAGAGGCTTTTTAGCTCCTCTTCACTTTCTGCCATAAGGATGCTGTCATCTACATATCTGAGGTTATTGATATTTCTCCCAGCAATCTTGATTCCATCTTGTGTTTCTTCCAGTCCAGCATTTCTTATGACGTACTCTGCATAGAAGTTAAATAAGCAGGGTTACAAAATACAGCCTTGACGTACTCCTTACTTATCATTTGAAATTCTATTCAGTTCAATATTTAGAGGAGTGATTTTTCTTTCTTCCAACTACTGAGATTTTTATTTAAACTGTTTTAGTAATTTCTAAAGTAATTATAAAATATTTAACTCTGTTTTTTGAAAGAAATAACGTGCTCTATGAGGTGCACAATTCACAAAGCTCATAAATTTGCCCAAATATTTGCTTAGTCTGTTATATCCTAAGTCCATCTAGTCAAGGCTATGGTTTTTCCAGTGGTTATGTATGGATGTGAGAGTTGGACTCTGAAGAAAGCTGAGGAGCATGGAAGAATTGATGCTTTTGAACTGTGGTGTTGGAGAAGACTCTTGAGAGTCCCTTGGACAGCAAGGAGATCCAACCAGTCCATTATGAAGGAGATCAACCCTGGGTGTTCTTTGGAAGCAATGATGTGAAGCTGAAAGTCCAGGACTTTGGCCACCCATGCAAAGAGTTGACTCATTGGAATAGGCTCTGATGCTGGGAGGGATTGGGGGCAGGAGGAAAAGGGGACGACAGAGGATGAGATGGCTAGATGGCATCACTGACTCGATGGACGTAAGTCTGAGTGAACTCTGGGAGATGGTGATGGACAGGGAGGCCTGGCGTGCTGCGAATCATGGTGTGGCAAAGAGTCGGACATGACTGAGTGACTGAACTGAATTGAACTGATCCTAGTAAATCTTTAATCAAGTGAACCTCACAAGTATACCATGTGCTAAAGCAAAGCTTCCCACCATAATTTTTTCCCCATATCTTTCACATATATTTTACAACAACATTTCTTTAGATATTCTTACTCTATACTTGTGTTCCATTGAAGTTCAGAAACAATTATTCATTGAATAGCTATTGATGTACAATTTACAACAATATTGCTGTCTCTTAGGATACATCTGTGAAGAGAATACATGAAGATCCCAGGTTTCATAGAGTTTACATTCACAAACAGTAACAATAAACAATAACAATAAGTAAACATGTAAAAGGTAATAAGTATGAAAGTGAAGTGAAGTTGCTCAGCTGTGTCTGATTCTTTGTGACACCAGGGACTGTAGCATACAAGACTCCTCCATCCGTGGAATTTTCCAGGCAGAAGTACTGGAGTGGGTTGCCATTTCCATCTCCAAATAAGTACGAAGGAGAGGGAAAAAAAGGTAAGAAAAGGTGAATGATATGAAGGATGGAGGTGTGGACTGCTGTACTAAGTAAAATGGTGAAGATCAGACATAGTAAGCAAGGACTAGGCATTGGTGAGAGATTTAGCTAACAGAATATCAAAAAGATAAGAGAGTTAGGCAATATCCCCCTATGAAAGAGAGTTTTAGAGAGAAGGATGAGCCAATGAAAATAAAAAGATGGCTGGTATGTTCCAGAAACAGGGAGAAGGTGAAAACCAGTGGAGCTGAGTAAAGGACACAGCAAGGTGACAAGGTGAGACCATATAATACCTGTAGGTCATTGTAAGGACTTTGGCTTTTCCTCTGAAGAGAATGGAAAACCCCTGTGGGGCTGAAGAACACAGTAAGAACTTGATCTGCCTTGTATTTTAGTTTCAGAGCATCAGTTTGTTTCCTGTGTTGACAAAAGACTGTGGAGGGCAAAGTTGGATTTAAGGCAGGAAATTTTACTTGTAGAGTTTCCCTTATGTACGAACTTCCCTGGGGGTCCAGTGTTAATACTCTGTGACCCCATTGCAAGGACAGGGGTTCCAACCCTTCTGGGGAACTAAGACCCCACATGCTACCTGGCATGGACCAAACCAAAAAAAAAAAAAAATCAAGATGAAGTTCAGGGTGCAATAATAATAAAATAAGGAAGAGATGATTGAGGTGATAACAAGCAGTGTGATAACCTTGAGGATCATCAGAGGTACTTGGGTTAAGGATGTATTTTGAAGGCAAAGTTAACAGCATTTACTGACAGACTGGTGTGGGATATGAGAGATAACGGAAAGCTTAGAGTGACTCCAGATGTTATGGAGTAGGAGAAAGGGAGACTTATCAAGTGAAATGTGGAAAGGCTTTGGATCAGCAGTTTTGGAGATACATTAGCACCTCCATTTTGGATGATTGAAATCAAGATATCCATTAGATACCCAACTCCAGATTCCTAGGATGTAACTCAAGGCATGAGTTTGCAGTTAGGGAGAAAGCTCTGGGCTACAGGTGAGTTTATGGGGGTTAACATAGCTCAACCGGTAAAGAATCCTCTTGCAATATAGGAAATCCAGATTCAATTCTTGGATCAGGAAAATCCGCTGGAGAAGGAATAAACTACCCACTTCAGTGTTCTGGGTTTCCCTGGTGGCTCAGATGGTAAAGAATCTGCCTGCAATGCAGGAGACCTGGGTTCAATCCTGGCTTGAGAAGATTCCCTGGAGAAGGGAACAACTACCCACTCCAGTATTCTAGCCTGGAGAATTCCATGGACAGAGGAGCCTAGCTGGCTACAGTCCCTGGGGTGGCAAAGAGTCAGAAATGACTGAGTGACTTTCACATCACTTCACTTCACTTCAATAGCATATGAAACTAAGGAACTAAATGAGATCATAAAGAGAGAGAATGTTGATGGACAAGGGACATTGGACTTAGCCCTGGTGGTACCCCCAATACTGCAAAATTGGGGAGAATTAAAGGGATCAATAAAAAAGACTGTGGATAAAACACCACTGAGGAGACAGAAAACCATAGAGATCGGTTTCCTCCGGGGCAAGTGAAGAAGTGTTACCAAGAAGAAGGAAGTGTATCGAATGCTGATTTTTTTCCCAGGAAGGATGTTATATAGCAAACTTTATTAAGTCTATTGACAGCTTGATAACTTGGTTGAGTGCTGGGAGCCAGCGTGAGGAATCCCACCAGTGACAAGGTCATGCAGCAGAATCTGTAGGGCAAGGCAAGTCAGATCTCAGGTTTTCCCCCTGGTATTTCCTGAGCATGTACCCCCAAAATAAGAATATGCCTGCCTTATTGTATTGTATTTTTCCACTCTTCTGACACACTATGGAAAAAGGTTAACTCAGGGCTTTAGTCTTCTGCATTTGAAAGGGTGTTCAATCCAAAAACCCCTCAGATGGCTTTCTAGCCTGCCTACAGGACTCCTACAGCTGCACATGTGATTGTTTGAGGCCTCCAGACCGCTGGAGGCACAGGAAGCTTAAAACATCCTAGGAATGTAGGGGCTGCCGAGGAGTCAAACTCATTAATACAGGACTGATTAAAGATTTCATTTGTTGAGCCAATCAGTTCAGTTCAGTTCAGTCAAGCAGTCGTGTCCGACTCTTTGTGACCCCATGAATCACAGCACACCAGGCCTCCCTGTCCATCACCAACTCCCGGAGTTCACTCAGACTCACGTCCATTGAGTCTGTGATGCCATTCAGTCATCTCATCCTCGGTCGTCCCCTTCTCCTCCTGCCCCCAATCCCTCCCAGCATCAGGGTCTTTTCCAGTGAGTCAACCCTTCCCATAAGGTGGCCAAAGGACTGGAGCTTCAGTTTTAGTATCATTCCGTCCAAAGAAATCCCAGGGTTGATCTCCCTCAGAATGGACTGGTTGGATCTCCTTGCAGTCCAAGCGACTCTCAAGAGTCTTCTCCAACACCACAGTTCAAAAGCCTCAATTCTTCAGTGCTCAGCCTTCTTCACAGTCCAACTCTCACATCCATACATGACCACAGGAAAAACCATAGCCTTGACTAGACGAACCTTAGTCAGCAAAGTAATGTCTCTGCTTTTGAATATACTATCTAGGTTGGTCATAACTTTTCTTCCAAGGAGTAAGCATCTTTTAATTTCATGGCTGCAGTCACCATCTGCAGTGATTTTGGAGCCCAAAAAAACAAAG
>SJXQ01012514.1:0-23425 GCA_006408695.1 Aepyceros melampus
AAATGTCACACACACCATATAGTTACTAGAAAATACTCACTTCTGTGCCCTGGGAGGTACAATCTGTCTTGGCATCTTATTTTACCCCTGAAAGTTCACCTACCCCTGTATTGCTCTTTCCCTTTCTGAACCTAAAGAGAGCTTTTGAAACTTTTCAGGAGCCCAGCATTTCCCTACGGATTCTCTGAGCAGAAATCTATCAGTTCTTTTACCTTTGGCCAAAATAACATAGCCCAGCATGGCCTCTCAACATTTGTTTTATATTAGTATTTACTGGCTTACCGAATCTGTGGCTCATCACATCATTTTGAACAAAAATCAAAACTCATCATTTTTTTTCCTAAGGGGGCATATCCTCCAAAATATTTGACAGACTCAAGAAAAAGTATGTTTGGAAGGAGGCGTCCCCAAGTAATGAAGATCCACCAGGTTCCCGACAGTTAGCACATCAGTGAGCACGCCGGGTGTGGACTTTAAACTCTAATGGCAAGAAGCGCTGTACAAACAGTAGAAATTATAAATAAACATATCCTTTGCAAGTTACACAGGAAACTTTGTTATGAAAAACACAGCAGAAGAGGGGAGAGAGAATTAGGTGTCATGTGGGTAATGTCTTGACGCGGATGGGAGAGCATCCAGGGCAAACTCACAGTGCCACGTGCTGGAGTTCCTCGCCCGCCGTTGGAAAGACCTTCACGTTTTTCACCCAGAATGAAACAAGGAGCCAAGTATTGCCTGAGAGAAAGCCAGCTGTGCAGAGGGAATGGAGAGACACAACTGTCCTTTCTGGGTTAAATCAAGTCCCCCAAAGAGACGCCAAAGCCCTAACCCCTGATAAACTGACCGCAATGATAAAGCCGTAAGATGTACTGCTCACAAAATCAGGGCTTTGGGTTTAAAACAGTTGTTTAGTGCCTAAGTCATATTCCCTCTTTGCAACTCCATGGACTGTAGCCTGCCCGGCTCCATGGGATTTCCCAGGCAAGAATCCTGGAGTGGGTTGCCACTTCCTTCTCCAGGGGATCTTCCTGACCCAGGGATCAAACCCGGGTCTCCTGCATTGGCAGGTGGATTCTTTACCTCTTAGGCACCAGAGACGCCCTTTAAACGCGGTGCACGCGTGCTTATTTGCTAAGTCACTATCGTTGTGTCCTACTCTTTGCGACCCTGTGGACAGCAGCCCTCCAGGCTCCTCTGTCCATGGGAATCTCCAGGCAAGAACACTGGAGTGGGCTGCCCTGCCCTCCTCCAGGGCGTCTTCCTGACCCGGGGACTGAATCTTGACTGTTTGGTGCTCCTGCCCTGGCAGGTGGGCTCTTTACCACGAGCGCCACCTGCGAAGCCCTTAAACGTGGTGGAAGAGTGTAATTTTTTAGAACGGGAAACCTTAGCAATCATCTAACCCAGGCACCTGCATGTGTTTAGATGGGAAGTATTACTACTCAGGGTAAGTGTGCTACCTGTAATCACACGGCTATAAATCGTAGGAACAGAAGCGGAGTTCAGATGGTCGGCTAGTCCAGCGCTGCTGCCACAAGTACAGCTCACTTGCCTTGAATGCCCGCCGGCTCCGGCATGCCGGAAATGACTTTGAAGTGCACTTCTGTTGATGTGTCTGTTAATGGTTATTTAGAACAGCTTACTTAACACTGTTTAAGAATCAAGCAATATTAGAAAAAAGTAACTGTATTATTATATCTATGCTCTATTTTCACCCATTTGCTTTTCCCACTAAATTGCACCATTAAAAACAAAACAAAACAAAAACCCCTAAGTTATTATTGTGGCGTTTAGCAAATGCAGTCACTCGGAGATTACTTGGAGGGAGATGGGTGGCCCGTGTAGCAATTTGCGTTGAAATGTACACTAGACGCTGGGTGATCATTTAGGGACGACGCGCCCCCTTGTATTCCTCTGGTCGTCATACGTTGAAAGGAAAGAGCGGTCCTGTGTGGGAGAGTCTGCACCGTCGGCACTGGGAAGCACGCTTTCGAGTTTCACACGCCGCCCCGCGTGGAGTGAGTGGAGCTCCAGCAGGGCCCCGTGTCTGCACTCGGCCTTCAGGTCACTGTTCTCCTTCTCAGTTTCGCTGTCGTTTAGTCTCTCAGTTGCGTCCTGCTCTTTAGACTGCAGCCCACCAGGCTCCTGTGTCCATGGGATTTTCCAGGCAAGAGTACTGGAGCTACTTGCCATTTCCTACTCCAGAGGATCTTCCCAACCCAGGGACCGAACCTGCGTCTCTTGCATCTCCCGCATTGGCAGGCGGATTCTTTATCACTGAGCCACCAGGGAAGCCCTCTCGCGGTTCACCTGTTTCAGGATGCTCATGCAGGCACGGTGCCTTCTTTTCCTTCCACTCAGCATCTCAAAGCTGCAGGCACCAAGCAACAAAGCCGAGGGAGGAGATGGGCCCTCACTTCCACTCCGCTGAAGATGGCAGCAGAGCGTACGCTAAGACTGAGGGCTTTCATCATTTCTGGGGGAGAGTCAAGGGGCTTCTGTGGTCTCTTCTCTCATGATTGCTCCTGCAGTACCTCTGCTGGCCCCTCACTCTCCAGTTCCCTATTCTATGGGTCCTGACACTTCTCTTTCCACTAAGAACATTCCCTTCCATCCCACGTGACTCTGGTTGGATGGTTACCTCTGGGACCCCCATCCTCAGACACCAAACAGGCCTTTGGCCGAGCTTGGCAATCCTGGTGTCCCATTTGCCCTTCTCAGCGGTGGATTCAAGGCATAGAGACCAGGGAGGACCAGCTGGAGTCCTCCTGTGATAACCAACATGGAGATGCTGGCAGAGAGGCTCTTTCTGCCTCCAGGTCACTCGCTGTAAAGACCAAAGACCCAGTCGTCTTTCCAAGCACGTGTAGAGTCAGCTTGCAGCTGTTGACAACAGAGCCCCCAGGGAAAATGCAATATAAAGAGGCTGAGAAGGGGGAGGGGAGGGAGTAGAGGAGAGACAGAGGCTAGATTACATCCCACCACCTAAGCTTTAAACTCTAGGTCCCAAAGTGCATTCCATCCTGATTTCCTGCTCCAGATCAGTAAGTGTTTTCTAATGAAGTCAGGGCAACCTGTGGGTACACGGGCTTCAAATGCCTGTTACATCTTTTCCCCTTTCTGCCTCCTAAAGATACTCGAGCAGGTCCTGTGACTTTTCTGTCCTCCTCGGTCATGGGCACACTCACTTTTTCAGACACTAAAAATCCAGCTCCCATCCTGATCAAAGACTTCCCCTTTCTTCCTGGTCAAACAGCTCTTCCGTTCAGCTAAGGGATTCCCTGACATGTGGGGCTGGGCGAGGAGAGAGGAAGGCTGGCATTTGTCCTCCAGCGCTGGTGGCGCGGCTTTCCCCTGGGTACACTGGCTTCCACAGAAGGGAAGGGAGACGGTCCTGCCTGAACACTGTCGAGGTCTGACTGTTCCTTGTTTGCCAACGTCTAGACATGGGGCGTTTCCACACTGGGGAGTCAGGAGACCCACCTTGACCCCCTGTCCCCCTCCACCTTCCTGGGAAAAGTCCTGGGGCTCCCTGGTCCCCAGGGAAACCTGGCGCCCTGGCCTCTCCACCCCGATCCTGGAGGAGCGTGTTTCTCCTCCACTGCCTATCTGTTTCTGCCACTGTGGGTACTTCAGCCTTCCTGCTCCTCCAAGGAAGAGCCAGTCAAGAGTCTCTTCCTGCAAATACGCCCGCCAACTCCAGGAGAGCTGGGCGGCCCCCTGGGGCTCCTGGAGGCAGACTTCTGGGTGCAGTGCAGGTCTTGTGAGGGTCTTGAGGGTACCCCCTTCTCGTGAAAGTCCATCCTCGGTGGTCAAAGATTCCCCTGGATGTCCATCAGTTGACTCGAGAGCACAAAATCCAAAGTAGACCAGCAAGAGCCTCCAGGGACCGCAAGCTCGGCCACCAGTCCCCTTGACTTGCTTGTCTTCTTCGTTTTAGCTGGTGGTACGTGAGGGTGAAGGGTCTCAGAGGACCTTCTGCAGGGGCTGTGGCCTTTCCCATCACTGGTGAGGGACAGTCCTGTCCCACAGTCTTGAACCTCTGAGGCATGAGGAAGTTCAGTGTATTAATAATATCCCAAGACAGTGATTTCAGCTTAGATTGAGTTCATGGCAAGCCAAGGAGTCCTGACAGGTACACCTCCCATATCTCATCCATTCCTGAGGGCTTGAGGTCCACTGTTTATAGAAACTAACTTCTTCTCTGGAAGGTTCCTATAAATGTTGGGCTGATTAATGTCTCAGTTCCCTCCCATCCACTTGGCATCCCCTGGGAATTCCCCTCTGCTTACACAGAGGTCCCGAATACTCTCTTTCTCACTCTTTGGCAGCAAGCACTGGATGGATGTACAAATAGGCAGTTGGCGCAGAGATGGACCCGCTGCTACCACTCGGGCGTGCCGGGTCAGTAACGTTCCATGTGAAAGTTCACAACCAGGGTTCACTACTGCCAAAAACGTCAGACCGTTTTCCATCCCCACAGAAAAGTGCACCTCTGTCTCTGTAGAGACTTGTCCAGCCTAGAGAAGTAAACCCTATTAAATGATCTCAGAGACAATGAGGACTCTCAAAGAAAGGGCAATGAGTTGACATCAGCTTGAAAACAACGGAAAGGGAAGAGGTGCATCCTCTGGCCAAGCCCGTAAAACACGGGTCTCACGCTGCACTAATGAGGGCAGGGCTTAGTCGGCTGCTACGAAGCCAGTGTATTTGTAATGGCAACCAGGTCAACACGTTCAACGAAGCCAGCCTCCCCAGAAACCCTGGCTGCGTCCTTATCCCCGTCATGGGCTCTTGCCCCTCCCCCAAAGTCACCGCTATCCTGGCTCTGACACTAATCGCTTCCTTACGTTTCTTTATTGTTGTATTGCTGTCATTCAGCGGGTAAGTCGTGCCTGACTCTTCGTGACCACATGAATTGCAGCATGCCAGGCTTCCCTGTCCTTCACCATCTTCTGGAGTTTGCTTAAACTCATGTCCATTGAGTCTATGATGCCACCCAACCATCTCATCCTCTGTCGCCCCCTTCTCCCCCTGCCTTCCATCTTTCCCAGCATCAGGGTCTTTTTCAGTGAGTTGGCTCTTTGCATCAGGTGGCCAGAGTGTTGGAGCTTCAGCTTCAGCATCAGTCCTTCCAATGAACATTCAGGGTTGACTTCCTTTAGGATGGACTGGTTTGACTTCCTTGCTGTCCAAGGAACTCTCCAGGGTCTTCTCCAGTTCCACAGTTTGAATTGTATTGGGTTGGTGCTGTGTTGAGTTGGCCAAAAAGTTCAAAGATGCTACGGAAAAATCGGAAAGAATGTTTTGGTCAATCCAATAGTCAAACTTGACTGAGTTTTCAATTCACACATCACTCCCCACCATTTAATTCACTGGCTTCTCTTCGTCTGTTGAAGAATGTGGGCCATTTGTCCAATTGTGTTTCTAAAGACTGGATCTTACTGAGCGAGTCCAGCAGTTATCCTGTGCCTTCTGAGTGTGGCTGGATTCAAAGGTTTGTTCAGGTTTGGGTTCAGTTCCTCTAATGAGGCCACATTGAACCGAACCCTCAGAAGGGATGTTAGGTCTGTTCATTCGTCCTTTTTGATGCCTCGGTCCAGTAGCTTCACTGGGGGTTGGTAAATAGTTCGAGTCAAGATTTATCATTTTGTTTCCGTTTCTTAGCTGGAATAAGTTTATAGAGCTTTCTCCTCATCTAGTCTTTTGTTAAATGTTTACAGTGGATGGCAGATAAGCATTAAAAGTGCTTGATTCTATCCTTTTATTTACTGAGGTTTCAAAATAATAGACTCGTTATTCATGCCTCTCAAGAAGTGACCAATTTGGTTTTTCAAAATATCATTATGATCACAAGGATGGAAGCCAGCGTGACACACACCAGTCTGTGTCATTTCTGCCCTTCTTCACACTCAAATTGCACCCTTTCGGCCAAGGGGGTATTTGTCAAGCTGGCTCATTAGTTCTTTTGAAATGAACCCAGTCGTCTTTTATTGCTTCGTAATTATCAGGAATTACAACATGTTTCAGGCTAATTGTGGTAGTTTCCCAGGGCTTCGTAGCGAAGCACCATAGACGGATGGTTTAAAGCAACAGAAACATATTCTCCCAGTTCTGGAGCCCAGAAGTCTGAAATCGAGCTGTTGGTAGAGCCAAGCTGTGACGGAAAGGACCAGGAAAAGCTGCTCCACGCGTTCCTCTTGGTTTCTGTTCCCTGCGATCCTTGCTGCAGGCCTGCGGCTCCAGTCTCAGCCTCCATCCTCGGGTGGCTTCTCTCTGGGGGTCATCACACCATCGTCCCTCCCTCTGCGTGTCTCTGCGTCTCTTCTGTAAGGACGTGTGTACACCACCACCTAGGGCGTGCGTGTAAAACAGGGAGACACACATGACCATCTGCTCTCACCTCCTTTTTTAATAGCTTTTTTGGGGGTTATTTTAATTCTGGCTGCACTGGGTCTTCACTGCTGCAGACGGGCGTTCTCTAGCTTCAGCTAGCAGGGGCTACTCTCCGTCTCCCTGCAAGGGCTTCTCGCTCTGCTGGCTTCTTTGGTTGCGGAGCACAGGTTCTAGGTGTGTGTGCTCAGCAGCTGTTAGTGGCTTCCCTGGTGGCCCAGGGGTAAAGCCTCCACCTGCCAGTGCCAGGGACACAGGCTCAACCCCTGGCCCGGGAAGATGCCACCTGCCAACGGGCAACCCGCTCCGCTTGAGGGTTGCTGCATGGCATGCTAATTCCCCAGGATTCCGTGTAGCAGGAGGCTGAACGCTAAAACGTTTCCCTGGGTCTTCAGTATCAGAGAAGCTCAGGGAAAGAGTAAGCGAGGAGAGGCGGGCATCCGAGTTGAGGTGCTGTTGGCACGAGGCAAGCCGCGGCCTCCCTGAATGCACAGCCGTCACCAACAGAAGCAGAGATGAGGCTGGAAACAGAGCCGAGGCGGGGGGCTGAGAGGCTTGGCGCAGACTCATCTGAGGTGCGGGGCTGGCCTGGGCTCCGCCTCGCTCCAGAAGCAGGTGATACGGAACTGAAAAGGCGGCTCTGCCATTACCAACACTCCCCTACCGCCTCTGGGTCCTCGGTGGCTCCAGAAGGAGCAGAAACTCAGGAGCATGTGCCCTGCTCCCCGGGAGGGCGTGTCCAGAACGTATCGGCCACGCCCCATTGGCTGGAACCCCGTGACTCCTGGACTTCGGGTCCCCAAGGAGAGACGGAGGTCGTGAGCCCACCGTGACCCCTGGAAGGGAGGGAGGAGGCGCGTCCTGATGGTAGGAGCTGCACTGGAAGGAAGCTGGGGGGGAGGGATGGCGGCAAACAGGAGCATCCCCGCAGCTGGCAGAGGATTCCGTGGAGGGCGGGAGAAGGGTGGACGGCACAGTCACGCCCCCAGGGGAGTGTCAGCGAGTCAGTGCTGCTGGGGTCCCTTCCTCTTACTCTTTAATTTTTGTTTATTTATGTGTTTATTTGTGTGCGCTGGCTCCTGGTTGCAGCACTTGGTGTCTTTTAGTTTATTGCCGCATGCAGGATCCATTAGAATTCCCAGACCAGGGGTCGAGCCCTGGAGCCCTGTGTTGGGAGCATGGAGTCTCGGCCACTGGATCGCCAGGGAAGCCCCCTTTATTTTTCTTTAGTTGATGTGCTTTCAATGCAAAGGAGTTGGTGTCTTCGCTCTTCAAAGGGGGTCCAACTTCCTGCCTGGTTGATTCCCCTCCTCCCGTCTCGGACAGTCACGCCCCCAGGGGAGTGTCAGCGAGTCAGTGCTGCTGGGGTCCCTTCCTCTTACTCTTTAATTTTTGTTTATTTATGTGTTTATTTGTGTGCCTGGCTCCTGGTTGCAGCACTTGGTGTCTTTTAGTTTATTGCCGCATGCAGGATCCATTAGAATTCCCAGACCAGGGGTCGAGCCCTGGAGCCCTGTGTTGGGAGCATGGAGTCTCGGCCACTGGATCGCCAGGGAAGCCCCCTTTATTTTTCTTTAGTTGATGTGCTTTCAATGCAAAGGAGTTGGTGTCTTCGCTCTTCAAAGGGGGTCCAACTTCCTGCCTGGTTGATTCCCCTCCTCCCGTCTCGGCCAGAACCCCTCCGGGGCTCCACCTGGACCTGGTGGTAATGTTTTCCCATCCTTGTCAAAAGGTCAGAGGCAGAATACACAGCAACAGTTCCAAAGATTTACAAAGAACAATAGCTTACAGACCTTTATGCCTGGGCCGCGTTTTTGTGATTCTGCAGCCAGGTACTTCCAGGAACCCTCTTAGCATCACACTGGAAGCGCCACGCTGAGCCCGGGGCTCAGGGCTAGGGAATAGCCAGGGATTTCTGAATATGACAAGATCCTCCAAGCCCATGTTTGCTCGTGGTACCATGAGCAAGGCACCAGACGGGCTTCTCCAGCGTGGCTCTTGCCAGGGGCTGACTGGAAGCATCTGAACAGTGACTAGCCCGTGGATTGAGGTTCTGAGAGGCGGGCTGAGTTCTGGGGTTCCCTGGGGATTCTGTGTATCGCTCTGGTGGCTGAAGGGTCTACAGGTCATTTTCTGAAACTCAGTGAATCAAGTGAAGTCGCTCAGTCGTGTCCGACTCTTTGTGACCCCATGGACTGTAGCCTACCAGGCTCCTCAGTCCATGGAATTTTCCAGACAAGAGTACTGGAGTGGGTTGCCATTTCCTTGTCCAGGGGATTGTCCCAACCCAGGGATCGAACCTGGGTCTCCTGCATTCCAGGCAGACGCTTTACCCTCTGAGCCACGGGGAAGCCCTGTTCCATTCCCCAGGCAGCGGGATGTCTTGGGAGACAGGACACCCGGCTTCTAGGCCTGGCTCTGCCGCTGGCTGCATGGCTTAGGCCAATCACATCACCTCTCTGGGCCTCCGTGTTCACACCTGGACAAGCCGTTCCTCTGAAAACCCCTGCAACATCTGGCCCTTTTCTTTCCTGTGGAATTCGTTCAGCAACACTTCAACCCGACTTGCACTCCAACTTCTCCAGGTTCTTGAAGCCAGCATTTAAATGTTATGGGCTGCGGAGCGATGGGGTACTCAGATGCAGGCAGAATGATGAAACTCAGAGCACTCCGCAGATCACACTCAGCTCCTTAAAGAATCCGAGGGCTGAAGGCAGTCTCAGGTCACTGTTCCTTCACATCCCATCCCCCGTCTTCCTTCCCCACAGCTTCTCCCCAGGGAGGAAGGGAGGGGGACCCAGGACCCTAACCTGGGTTCCTGGTGTGTGTGTTAGTCGTTCAGTGACTGACTCTTTGTAATGCCATGGACTGTAGACCACAAGGTTCCTCTGTCCAGGGGATTTTCCAGAGTATTGGAGTGGGTTGCCATTCGTCTCCAGGGGATCTTCCCCAGCCAGGGATGGAGCCTGCGTTGCAGGCAGACTCTTTGCCGTCGGAGCCACCAGGGAAGCCTGTCCTGGTGTGTAAGCACAGCTCCGTTGCTGCACCATTACTGTGAGGCCTCTCCCAGCACACGGCCCCGCACATTGCATGGGAGGACCCAAGCGGCCTTTTGCTCAGCAAATGGTGGGAATGTGAAACAGCTACAGCGGCTGCCTGCATCCTGAGCCCGCCGGTGGCCGCACAGCTTTGGGGGTGGGGTGGCCCTGAGCCTCCGCTGTGCTCCTCCGTAGCGGTGGGACTCAGACGGAGCACTGTCTGTGCCTCAGTTTCACCACCTGTGAAATGGGGGTGCCGAAGTGTCTGGGCCCATCCCCGCCATGTCTTCTATTTCCTGGACTCTGTTTTACGTCCTTCCTCTTCAGGTCCTCACTGGCCAGGGCCCCTGTGTGCAGGAGGGTCACAGGTGCGCAGCAGAATGTGTGGGCCGCTGTCCACGTCCACGGACAGCGTCTGCTGAGGCCCAGCGCCTTGGGGACACTGACCATCGGACCGCAGCGGTGAGGCTCACGGGCCGATCGGTTCTTCCAAACGTGCCGAGCTTGGCGGCCCGTGGGCAGCAGCAGGCCGGTGAGAAGACCAGGTGACTGCGGTGAAGAAGCGGAAGGGTATGCAGCCGTCAGACGCTGATGCCACTCGGGACATTTTAAAGCGGCGTGGTCTCCATTCTGCACAGTAGCACACACGCTTACAAAAAGATGCAGACAAATGTCCTGGAAGTGCTGACGACCACCGCCTCTGGGGGGGACACGCATGTCGCCTTCTGGTTTTCCCCTATTCACTCCTCTGTAGCCTAAAGATATTCTTCCCTAAGCAATTATTCCTTCAATAATCTAATCAGAATACAGAGTGACATTTTACACGGCGACAGAAATCATCCACCGTCTCAGCAAATGCGTGTTCACACGTGGAGGTTCAGTGGCGGCAAAGCCTCACGTGAAAGTGGGCGTGTGCTGCAGGAGGTCGACGAGGGAGACGGACGTATGTTTGTTATGAAATAATTACGTGGTTGGGGTTAAAAGCCTCTTTGGGCAATCAAATTAGGGTGTTCCCCCAGACACTGTTAACGCTGGATCGTGGGTCCTGATGCTTTCTGTTCAAGGGCATCCTGGGTGGTTCAAAGTCAGGGCCTGGCACCTCCCAGAACCACCCCCCCCCCGCCGGAGAGGCTGGTTGGTTCAAATTTTTTTGAATCTGGAGGGGCTAGGGTATTACCTGGTTCTTTTCTCCTTCATGTAGGAAGGTCAGCATTTTGCGTTTCAGCCTTGCCTTCCCTTCTTTAACTTTCCCCATCCATTTCTGGTTTCTTTTTGAAATAAGAACGTCTTTTGGCAGCGAGATCTTGCTGCAGTTTGTCTCTTTAATGCTGTAGGGTAACCATGGAGCTACTTCCACCCTCTCGGTAAAGGTGAAGAGCTGTAATCAAGGTGCGTTCTTGTAGGTAGAGTTCACATATCATGAAAGAGCGATGTTAAAATACATGGTTTGCGACGTGTAGTAACATTCTCAAGGGAGACAGTTTTGAAACAAAATTTAGGACTTTATTTTTTTAGAGCAATTTTAGGTTCACCACAAAATTGAGAGGAAGGTTTAGAGGTTTCCCCCACCCCACCCCCATGTGTAGCCTCTCCTGTTATCATATCACTCAGCAGAGTGATACGTTTACCACTAGCAAGCACATATTGCCACGTTACAATCACCCGAAGTCCACAGACCACCTTCGGTTAACCCTGGGTGCTCAGTAGTCTACCGGCTTGGATGAATGTGTAATGGCGCAGAACCGCGCTCACACCAAGCGCAGTTTCATTTTCACTGACCTGAAAAGCCTCTCTGCTCCGCCTGCCCACCTCTCCTCCACCCCCAGCAGCCACTGCTTTCTTTATTTTCACTGACTCCATAGTTTTGCCTCTGCCAGGATGACATCTAGTGGGAATCATACGGCAAGTAGCTTTTCGGGTTGGATTCTTTCACTTATTAGTGGGCATCTCGTGTTCTTTTGCACCTTTCATGGTCTGAGAGTTCGTTTTAAAGAAACCAGTGAATAATATTCCACTGTGTGAACGTACCATAGTTTATGTATCCACTGACCTATGGATGGTAGTCTTGACTGCTTCCCTTTTGAGCAGTGAGGAGGAGAGCCACTATAAACATCTGAGCTCGCATTTTACATGGACATAAGTTTCCGACTCCTTTGAGAAAATTCCAAGGAGCATGACTCCTGGATGGTACGCTGTGACTGGTGTGGCTTGGAGAAAGAAATGGCAACCCACTCCAGTACTCTTGCCTGGAAAATTCTATGGATGGAGGAGCCTGGTGGGCTACAGTCCATGGGATCGCAAAGAGTTGAATACGACTGAGTGACTTCACTTTGTAAGAAATTGCCAAGCTGTCTTCCCACCAGCCCAGCCTTCCTCCGGCGTCTCCTGAAGCCTTCCATGCTTCTCTCAAGCTCCCAGTCACCGTCCACCCAAGTCTGCATCACCCGAACCTCCCTTCCCCCTCGAGGACCTGCTGGCCGTCCACCTTGGCTTCGCTCAGAGTTCCATGTCCTTCCTCGTCCCCGCCGCTCCTGCCAGGACAGCATTTGCAACCCATCATGGAAGAGCTTCCCTCGTCCAAGTTCATCCTCAGGGACGAGGCTCATCTCTCCTGTCTTCCCTGTGCTGTCTTCCGACCTCCTCTGCTCCATAGACACCTCGCTCAAGGAACCAACTCCCGTCTGGACCCCCAGAAGCTTCCCTGTTGCCAGATCCGCCTCCCCGGGTCACTCAGCATCGCGATTCCTGAGGCTCTCCATGCCTTCTCCTGATCCCGAACCCTGCTGTTTTCCCTGCTTCAAAGGCTGCCTCTCCCAACTGTCCTCTGCTGCTCCCCCTTCCTGAGCCTGACTTGGAAACCCGAGCATGATCTGGGCACTCCTCCCGATCTCCTCTCTCTCACTGCGAGTTCCGCGCATTGCTGCCGTTCACTCGCTGACTCACGTCCAGCTCTCTGCGACCCCAAATACTGCAGCACGCCAGGCTTCCCTGTCCTGCACCATCTGCCTAAGTTTGCTCAAACTCAGGTCCATCGAGTCGGTGATGCCATCCAACCATCTCATCCTGTCTCCACTTGCCCTCAATCTTTCCCAGCATCAGGGTCTTTTCAAATGAGTCAGCTCTTTGCACCAGGTGGCCAAAGTATTGGAGCTTCAGCTTCAGTATCAGTCCTTCCAATGAATATTCAAGGTTGATTTCCTTTAGGATTTGAGCTCCTTGCAGTCCAAGGGACTCTCAGAATTCTTCTCCAACACTACAGTTCAAAAGCATCAGTTCTTCAGCACTCAGCTTTCTTTATGGTCCAGCTCTCAAATCCATGCATGACTACTGGAAAAACCATAGCTTTGAATATACAGAGCTTTGTCAGCAAAGTGACGTCTCTGCTTTTGAATACGATGCCTAGGTTTTCGTGCACCCCGCGGATATATACTCCCATATGCCTGCACTCCCAAACCGATACCTCCAGTCCAAACCTCTGTGACAGCTTACCCACAAATCTTTCAGCATCTCGGATCACAGCCACAAGCTCACTAAGATCTACAGAGCCCTTAAACATTAAAATACATCACTTTTACACCTCTGAATATTTAAGAGATTCTTGTGTTATATTTTCCCTGCTTAAACCACATCTTGGGATGTTATGGTATGAATAAAGCTTCGACATGTCACAGTTGTATAATATTGCATTCATATATGGTTTGACCAGTTCCAAATTGCTGATCTTCGACTTGCTTCCAAATTTCTGCTGTTCCAGATGGGAATGGAGGGAACGAAGGTCCTCCAGTACATACTGTTTCTCACAGGCACATCAGGTTCTGATCTCAACAATAAATACTCTTGTAAGGCGATCATTTCCCATACGTACCGATGATTCTTAGACATGAAATTGTCAGTCAAGGAGCACAGACATTTGTCAGTTTGATAGACACAGTTGGATTGCCCTGCGTGGATGCTGTTTGGGTCTATACCATCACGCTGCCTTGTATGGGAACCTTTCCTGACATCCCAACGGACTCAAGTGTAACCCAACTTCTTGATCGGTGCCAGTCTGATGGATAAATGACTGTAGCATACGGTGGTTTTAATCTGCGTTTATCTTATTGTGAGAAAGGCTAAGCAAGCTGTTATTGGTTTAAGGCTTCTTGCATTTATTTTCATCACTGTGACCTTTGCATCCGATCTTTCACCCCTTTTTATATTGTTTGTGGTCTCTTTGTTACTGCCTGTACAGGAGCCTTGAACGTATGAAACAAACACACAGTTGACACTTCCTCTGTGATAATGTCTGTGATTTCTTTCCAGTTCGCTGTCTGTCCTTTGATGTTGCCTTTCCTGTATTTTTCTGCACAGAATTCTATTTCAGAAAGTTAAATTTATCATTTTCCCCTTTCTCCCGCGTTTTGCGGTTTCATGTTTTAACTTGTGCATCTTTGATTCACCTGACATATTCTGGAAGGAGACAGGGATGCAATCTTAGTGTGTCCTCAGATATGCCAACATCATTTATCAAACAGCTATCTTCCTGAGACGTGAAATAAAGCGCCAGCTTTGGAGTACAGCAACCTCCCCTGTGAAGCTGAATCTATTTCTGTACTAAAGGCCACTGGCCCTTGGCTTTGCCTGTGTACACACAGGCTGTCTCTCTCCCTGGGCTGTGAGCTTCCCTGGGGGGCTGAGATTTCACTGCAATTTCCTTACAAGCTGATCACTTTGAGACATGCTTGCTGGAAGAGGAGTGAGCTTTGGGGGTCCCTGACTTGTGCCACAGAAAACAGCAGGACCTGCCTCTGCCCCTCTCGTGCCCTCCCTGAGCATCACGGGGGTAACATGGGGCGTCCCAGTGGCTGTGCCTGCAGCGGGGGCTGGGGTGTCCTGGCTGGTTCACCGGGCGTGGGGATCCACCTCTTTGAAGCAGGAAATAAGCAAGCCTGCTGTCAGTCCTGGAGGGAGCCTTCCATCGCTTTATTCCTTTCGTAGCTGTTGTTGAGTCTCTCAGCCGTGTCTGACTCTTCTGCGACCCCATGGACTGTAGCCCGTCAGACTCCTCTGTCCATGGGATTTCCCAAGCAAGAATACTGGAGTGGGCTGCCGTTTCCTCCTCCAGGGGATTTTCCAACCCAGGGATCAAACCTGCGTCTCTCGCATCTCCTGCATTGGCAGGTGGATTCTTTACCACTGAGCCACCGGGGAAGCCCTCATCTCTCAGGGCAACTGCTACAAGCTCAGTGCCCAGAAGGGCTGGCGCCAAGGGGACCAGGGACGTGCACACCCAGCAGAGGTGTGGGGGCCGAGACGCCTCCGGAAGGCAGCCCCTCCCAAGAGGCACAGCGGGTGGCTGATGCAGACTTCGCATTTTGGAGTCGATATGCAAAGTAGCACAAAGTAGATGTTTAAGACACTGATAAACCTGATAGAGTCAACTACTTTATTGGGTTAATATGAATTTATCACCAGACAATGTAACTGGGAACCATTTATTATTAATAGTATTTCCTACAAAGCAGGTAGTTCCTCATATTATAGACCTTTGGTATCATGTCCAAAATATTAGCTTAAAAAATTAACTTAAAAATATGCTTGATAGAATTACTAATGTTTGACTAGTTGAAACGAATTTCCACTAAATGAAAGAGACTTTTTCTTTCTTTTTTCCCTATTTTCACTTCCAGCGGAGTGGGTTTCAGCACTCTAAGCCTCTCTTAAACAGATGCGCCTTGTTTATAAAAGGGGCATTTTGTTGAAGTAAAGCTCAGTCGCTAGTCGTGTCTGGCCCTTTGCGACCCCATGGCACCTCCATCCCTGGGATTTTCCAGGCAAGAATACTGGAGCGGGCTGCCATTTCCTTGTTATTACAGCTAAAATGTTTTAATGATGCCTTGTTACGTGTGACAGTGTAGTCCAGTCAGGAGTGAGAACAGTATGCCGAAAGTCAGCTTGTGGAGACAAAAATGTGTTTCCCCCTCCTCTGAAAGTAGCTGGAGATTGCAAAGAGCACTCAGAAAGTGAGCCTGCTGAAGAATTTAAAAGAAGGGGAAGAAAGAGAACCAGTGGAGAACAGCAGTGAGCCACAATAGGGAGTAGTTTAATCACAGTTAGGAAGGACTGTGACATGAAGGACAGGCACTTCAGTGCCGTGAAAATCGGGGTTGTTACTCTAACTGAACCCGGATGAGGACCCGGAGGCGCTCGTGGGACCGGGTGGAAGCCCTCTGCCGGCTCAGGGCCACCTGCAAGTCAGCCTAAGTGCTAACTGCTCGACACCAAACATCAAGAGAGTCAACATCCACTGAAAACAAGATGCACGCGGAAGCTGCCTCAGTTTACCTCTCATTTCTTCCCACGAATCCCCTTTCTCTGCTCTAACTGCAAACGAGATTTTCAGAAGATTGTTCCAAGTAATCAAGATGAATTTCATTTTTTTTTTCTTGTTACATCTTCATATCATCTTTTCCTGGAATTTTCCTGAACGTTATAAGATATCATATGAGGAACTATATGAAACTTCCTGGGCTTAAAGATGAAAATCACTTTATCTACCATATCTTATGAATCAGAAGAGCTGAAATAGCAACATCACCAACTAAAATACAGCATTAAGAAAATTAAGAAAAATGCCGTATGGTCAGTGTCATAACAGACAATTTTTGTTTCCAAATTACACGTGACAATATTGTAACAAAAGATAAAAAAAAGAAACTCTTCCAGTGTAAATCATTGAAGAAAGATAGTAGTTTATTATTTAGATAGTAAACAAAAGGGGCAAAACCTATGTTCTAGATAATTCCTAACACGTTTGATGCTTAAACAGACAGTTAACATAGTAAGTCGATGCTTGCTGATTTTTATCTCTTGAATTGAGACAGATATAAATTCAACTGCATAATAAAGAATAATCCTAGTTTTCTATTATTCTATAAGTAAAGAGTAATGTAACTTTTAACAATGACACTCATTAACAATCTGCATATTCAGTTCCTTTTAAATTTATACCATGAGTGATACAGTTGCCATTTTGGAATTGGAACCCACTTTTAGCGTGTAGAAGCTTTCAAACCAGGGACGTACTTGCCAAAATAAAAACAGAATAATAAAGTAAAATACCAATATATTTCATTTTCTGTGTGCTGCTCAATAGCAGTGAAAAATATGGCTTTTTAATCCTTGCTACGATCTAAAATGATATTCTAGTAGCATCAAATGTAATTTCAAGAAATTTTCAGCATATAATTCTTATTTTTTCTCTCTTCGAGCAAGGTGATAGGCTGACATCTCGGTGAACTAGTAGCCAGGAAGATGCCAGCTGGTGCCAAGCACGCCCAGCAGTGACTCCTAGAATGTGTTTATCTGAACCGAAATCTCCACGTAACATGCAACAGCCAGCGGGAAATGGTGATAAGCGGCATCTGCTTTAACTTCACAAGTTGTTGCTCTAATTATTTTCTTGTGAACCTCACGAATCCCTCTTTCCTCAAATTACTTCAGTTGAGTTAATATCATTTGTGTTCTAAGTGATTTAAACAAGGCAAAAAAATGTGCTATTCATAAAAATAGCTGGTCATTCTTAAACACTGTATATGGGCCATAGGACCCAGAAGGGGAATTAAAGATCTACCTGGATGCTCGCTTGTGTCAGAATCATATATTTATAATACTGGCATTATGGGGAAATGATACATGTTTATTATATTACGATAATATATTGATATACTGTTATTATAATATAGTTATAACTATACTGCTAGTGGTAAAGAACTCGCTTGCCAATGCAGGAGATGAGAGACTTGGGTTCAATCCCTGGGTGGGGAACATCCCCTGGAGGATGGCATGGCAACCCTCTCCAGTATTCCTGCCTGGGGAATCCCATGGACAGAGTAGCCTGGTGGGCTACAGTCCATGGGGTCGCAAAGGGTCAGACACGACTGGCGACTGAGCATAGACATAACTATACTAATTATATTAATATCAAGAATATAAATTATTTGTTTGATTCTCACACACTGGTGAACATCAAATGCCGTAACATGTAAACACGCTGATAGACCACTCTCATTAATTATTATTATTATCATTGCTATTTTATGTATTAAGCTGTTGCTTTTTCTCTTTCATCCAGGTTAAAGGTACTTGAAGAACAAACTTGGTAGCAAATAAATTGTCTTCTGATCCCTTCACACTGTTTGGATAACTTAGCTCAAATACC
Organism: Aepyceros melampus; assembly: GCA_006408695.1. Taxonomy (NCBI): domain Eukaryota; kingdom Metazoa; phylum Chordata; class Mammalia; order Artiodactyla; family Bovidae; genus Aepyceros; species Aepyceros melampus. The sequence goes on from SJXQ01012514.1 coordinate 17,632, forward strand.
ATCACTAATTTGAATATCTCTGTCATTGGCATGCCAAAAAACTGCGACTGGAGCACTTATGAAAGCAGGTATAATTTATACCTTTAACTTTGATAAATAAGCTATGAGTTCATAAGTTCAAATTAATCAAAAAGGTAGGCACTTTTGACATTTCTTTGCCATTTGTCTTTTGTAGCTTTTAAAATGTTATTGATAGTTCTGAAAATGTATTTTCTTTCCTCCATACTTTTTCAAATGTTACTTTTCAAAATCTCTTGAGATGACTTTGGCTTAGTCTAAAAAAAAAAAAAAAAAAAGAAAGAAACTGATAGGTTAATTTCGTGGAGAAATACAACCAAAAGTTTGTATCCTGATTGTAACCCTGAGGTTTGCTCCAGGAAATATTTGAAAATAATCTTGTTTGATTCTTATTTTTAATTTGTTGGTTAGGTAGTTTTCTAAAATCTTAAAGGACAACTACATACATTTTTTATATAATAGCTGTTCTCGGGAACTAAAGATGCAAATTGAGATGTAAAGTGTATTAGAAAATGTGACCATATTAGCTTGATACTCAATCCAAAAAGAAAAGAAAAAATTATGAAGCTTACTAACATAGTCATTCCTCATTTGTTATCTGACGTTGTCTTTCGTCACTCCTTGATGCTATTTCTCTTTTATCTCAAGCAGTTTCTATCGACTCTAAATGTAAAGATTTATGCCCAGCCAGGGTCGGTGAGCTTGCAAGCAGCTTTGCACAAAAGCAGGCACCTCTCTGGCTGTGAGAGCTCGCAGGGGAGCTGGTCCTGCCTTGGGAGGAAGCCTTGCCAGTTGGTGGCAGCATTCACAAGAGCGGGTCATGTTTCCTCTCTTATCTGTAGGTTGGGTTTCAAAACAACTCTCTCGAAAACAGACTGAAAGGCGAGCTGGAAACGGCACGTGAACGACTGCAGGAAAGTGGGAGGCTTCTGACTACAGCCCCAAACACCAGAGCATCTGGCGACAAGCGGGCAGCCGCTGTCCTATTTACCTCCTGAGCAGTTTTGCAAAACCAGGGCGAAAGCTGGCTCCTAGAGCAAACAGTGAAACAGTGGGATCAATGAATTCCAGCGATCTTTCTCCTTCCTTAGCATTTGGGCTGCTTTCAAGGGCACTCCCAGCTGGCCTCACTGCTCACCCCCTCCCCTCCCAGAAAATATAGCTGTGTCATTTTAGAGCCCTCCTTTTTTTTTATGTCATCTGCTCAGAAAGTACATATTGAGAAGTAGACACTTTAATTCTTATCTGATAGAAACAAAACAAAACAAATAAATAGAACATAAACAAGGCTTTAACTCAGCAGCTACAACATTGCAGGACATCAATTTAGTCATGCAAAACGTAAGTTATATTTCAGGGCCAAGAATTCCAAGGAAGAGGGATTTTCTGAGAAGGAACAGTTTTTGTTGTCTTGATGATTCAGTAATGTTATATAGCCATTAATGCAAACTTTTAATTTCCATCATGGAAAGTCTTTAGGGGAAAAAAGTGTGCATGTGTTTTAATATAGAAACATATTCTCAAAATTCAAACACAACAGAATTCAGGGATGAATGAATAAGAAATCTAAGTCACTGACTGCAGTCACTATGTAATTGCTTGTTTATATGTTAATATTTCTTCAATATAATTCTTTTAAAAATGAAAATGTTCTGAATATTGGATTAGCTGTCCTGGAGCTTACCACATAACTGAGCATTATTCTGAGCAGTATTAATTCAATTTATACACTTTTCAGAATAATTCTTGAGCGTCAGAGTAGTTTGCTCAAGAATATATGCACATAAGAAATCATTTATTTTAGAAAACTCTTCTTCCCCAAAAGAATATTTTAAAAAAGGATTATTTAAAATGCATCAGGATTTTTAAAGAGCAAAATAAATACTGAAGTGGAAAGCTTTACCACTTCCAAGAAAACGATACACCCTATGAACAAATCCTGCTTTTTCAAACATTTGCAACGCCACCCCTTGACAGTAAATGATCTGAACAGCAGTTACATTCTTTCATGTAAAACATTCTGTTGCACAGCACTGCATATTACAAAACCCTTGTGAAATTTCAGTTGAAACATATTAGCAAATATATTTGTGAGGAAAAACTAGCAGCTAAAGTGTAGGAAGCCCCCATATGGATTCTAGATGAGGGAAAGTCTGTCCTTGGAGTTCATTCATCACAGAAAGGGTAATGTATTACATGAGCTACTGAAATACACTATTTATGTAAAAAAAATTTTTTTTGAAATACATTATTTAATATAGCAAACTTGATGGAATGCTGCTGCTCCTTCTAAAGACTGGGACATACACCTCTGAGGTTAAAATCTCTACTCCTAAAATACATTTTAAGTTAAAGCTACTTTAACTGCTCATATAATATTTCACTGACTGATCACCTTCAGTTCAGTTCAGTCGCTCAGTCGTGTCCGCTCTGTGACCCCATGGACTGCAGCACACCAGGCCTCCCTGTCCATCACCAACTCCCGGAGGTTACCCAAACTCATGTCCATCGAGTCGGTGATGCCATCCAGCCATCTCGTCCTCTGTCGTCCCTTTCTCCTCCTGCCCCCAATCCCTCCCAGCATCAGAGTCTTTTCCAATGAGTCAACTCTTCGCATGAGGTGGCCAAAGTATTGGAGTTTCAGCTTTAGCATCAGTCCTTCCAATGAACACCCAGGGCTGATCTCCTTTAGGATGGACTGATCAGCTTAGTCAGTTCATAAAGAGTCCATCAAGACAAAAGTACTGTGAAACAGCTACAGGGTTAAGAATTAAAAACAAAACCTGAAAAACTCTCAAGTTAACTTTTCTCCTGCTATGCATGCTTCCTTATGTGAAACAGAAGCAAATTAACGGTCATTATTATTATTACTCCCTGGAGAAGGGAATGGTAACCCACTCCAGTATTCTTGCCTGGAGAATTCCATGGACAGAGGAGCCTGGCGGGCTGCAGTTCATGGGGTCACAGAGTTGGACACGACTGAGCAACTGACACACATTATTATTACTATTGTTTGTATTATGAATTATTGTATATTTTTAATATCACACTTCTATGAAATTGACTATTCTATGAAAGTAATTAAATTATTCCAGAAAGGACTTTTTGGTTTGGTAAAAAAAAAAAAAAAAAAAAATCACTGTGTAAGATTTTATATTAAAACAACAAACCCAGCCAAACAAAAAACAATATTTGTTCGAAGATATGACCATTTTGTTATCCATTTCGGGCCATGGGAAAACATTTCATCCAGGCTCTAGCTGGCAACAGGCCACGCAAGCAGCACCCAGCCCTGCACAGGGAACAGGCTGGCAGATGTTATTAGCTGACTTTTGCTGGAGAACAGTTGGAAAAATCACAAGGTGTCAAACAAGCTTTAAATAAATAAATAGCTTATTTGGCAATGGAAAGGGAGAAAGACAACCAGTTCCTTCCTTGAGGAAGACTGGGTGTTTCTAATTACAGAGTTCCTTTCTGCTGGTTTCAGGGGCTGACTTCTTAATGAGAATGGAAATTGTACTCCCACACTCGCAGCTAGAGGCTCTAGGACTTCAGAATGACAATTAGTTTGCAGTTTTGCTGCAGCTCTGTGATCCTAGAGTATGAGAACACCACTGATAGAGAAGATAACTTCTTCACCCTGGCTTGTCTGTACCTAACCAGGGACCAACTGGAGGTGTCAGCTGCCCGCAGAGAACTTCTGACACCATTACTGCAACGCTGGTATTGAACACCCATTGGAACAGCTTTAAGGGGGAAAAAAAAACCCACACAAAAACCCAAGATGGTCTTGTTGACATCCAAAGGGCACAGCAACTAAATATTCAATGAGTATCTGAAAACTTATTTTGTTTGAAAAGCTAAAAATCAAGCGGAAAAATCCTTTCTTTGAATACATTATTATGGCATGATGCTGGAAAGAGGTTACCCCACAATCACCCTCTGCTTGCTAGAGTTACTGAGCATTCAGGCAGGTCGGCTTACTGGAAATGATCACAGAGGCAACAGAATTGGGCCACATGGTCTTGAAGCTCCCAGATGAAAAGCCCCATCAACTCTCCTTGCTAGGTGGACAGCTTGCTAGGCAACATCTGATACCATAAAAGGGACAGCAAGATCTAAAAGGGACAGCAAGATCTAAAAGGAACAGAACACACATACAATCACACACACACACAAATATGTACATACACACCCATGCCCACAGAAACGCGCAGGCATACACACACACACACACACCCCACCAACTCCTAGAAGTATTATTTTGTAAAGCATGGTTTGTTTAAAATGAAGGATCGACTTTGAACACACCTCTTTGGGGCAAATTCTAATGATTTTTGTGTCATCGATCGTTCTTTTGTTTACGTTATTCATCAGTAACCATAATTTATATAGCAACTAACAAAACTACCACGCTCTTCCGGTAAGTAGGGATCTCTCGGCCCATAATATTAACTAGCAGAATTTTCAGGCACTTTTTTACAAACATGTTAAAATAGTTATCACTCTTTCAAAAATTACAATCTTAAATTTTCTTCAATGTAAGACTCCATGACATTGGAAACGAAGACTTTTGTAAGGTATAGACGGCATTCAAAGGCAAACTTCCAGAAGTTAAAAAAAATTTTTTTTGTTTCAAATCATTACATGAAGACGCAATTAAAAACAAACCAAAAAACCCGACTAAGGCTTGTGTCTATAGCCTTTTTCGTTTCCGCAGGATTCGTAGCCTGCTCGGATCTGAACTCGGGGACTCCCGCCCTCAACAGCAGCCCTCACAGTCATTTAGCAGACGCGTTATATGGTGGGTCCTAATTTGTAATCGACTTTGAGAGTCACAGAAGCCACGCAGATGGAAACATCTGAAGCGTCCAAGGGCATTCTTCACGCTGCACCCGCTGCGGGCGCGTAGGTCCGGAGACGCCCACTCCCGCGCCTCGGCGCGCGGGGCCGGGGGTCGGCGGGCTGCTGCCGGCCGCGGGGACCGGCTCGGCTCGCCGGAGCCCGCCCTCCTCCCGGCACGACGGATACTGCAGTCTTCCCCGCCTGCTCGTCCTCCCCTTTCTCCTGTGACAGCTGAACAGACGGTTTCAACTTCCCGAGAGCGTGCAAGTGAACGGCGCTGATGGCGCCCCGGAAAGAGCCCACGACCCGGTGCGGGGGAGGGCAGCCCCGAGCGGTGGGGCCCCGGGAGCGCCTGGGGCCCGCGCGGCCCGGGGCTGCGGGCGCCCCCGGCCGACCACGCTTCCCCTTCCAGGAGGGGGCTAGAAGCTGCTGTCGATCCTGAGCTCACCGGTGACTAATGGGATGCTCGTAAACAAGCCGCGGGCCGGGCACCAAGGGAGCCACCCAGGCGCGAACCCGCAGAGGCGGGGGTGGGGGGCGCGCGCCCACCCCAGCCCGGCACCGGATCCGCGCGCCGAAGTGCGTGCTGCGGCGGGAGGGAATTGCGAGGGGCAGCCAAGTTCACTGCCTGCTCCGGGCCCCAGCCAGTGGGGCGGCGGCGAGGCGGCGCGGGGCCCGGGGCGGGGGCGCCCCCGCCCCTCCAAGCCCCGAGCCCGGGCGGGCGGTCGCGCCCGGGGATCTCGGCCGGCCGCCGACCCCGCAGCGTCCCCTCCCCGCGGAAGCTCCGAGCCCAGCTAACTGAGTCCACGGCGGGAGGGCCGGGCCCTGCGCGCGGCGGCCCCCGCCCCTCCCGCGCGCCCCTTTTCCCGCCCTGGGTGGCATCTCCTCCGCCGGCCTCCGCAACGCGCCTCCGATTAACGAGGCCCGGCCG
>SJXQ01012514.1:27527-38969 GCA_006408695.1 Aepyceros melampus
GCGACAGGAGCGCCTGGGGCCGCACCCGGAGCCTCGGGGGTCTCATCAGCGCCGTGGGCGCCGGCAGCCCCGCCGGGGTGTGCGGAGGGCCGGGCCCTGGCGCCCTGCCCGCGGCCAACGCCTACGCCAGCATCGACTTCTTGACGCACCACCTGAAAGAGGCCACGGCGGTGAAAGGTGAGGGCCCGGGGCCGGGGAGGAGGGCGGGCAGGCGGGGCGGCGAGAAACCGCTTCCCTTCGGGGTGCCTTGGCCTCAGTGCCCGAGTTCTGGCGCAGGGCTCTCGCTTTGTTTCGCCTTTGGCCCAGTGCCGGTCTGTCCCCAGAGACCTCGCCAGCGCGCCCAAGCTGTCTTTGAGTTCAGCCGTGAGTCTTCCGACCAGGGAGGCAGATCTGGTTCCTTTGGCTCCAGAGCGCCCCTCCTCTTCCCGGCTGTGAACACCGGGCGGGGGGCGCGGGGCGGGGCTGGGGGCGCAGGTCAGCCGCGCCCCCGGGCGTGGCCCAGGCGGCTCCTCCCAGCTGCGAGGTGCGAAACTTCCGCTCGGAGGGACAGGCCCCTGGCGGCTCCCAGGCCCGCAGACGTCACCTTTCTCTGTTTCCCTGGAGCCTGGACGGGCTGGTTTTTGCTGAGCCTCAAACTTTATAAAAACAGGCCCCAAAGTTGTTTAGGAAGCTAGCGTCCATTTCGGCTGGCCGTTGCAGGGAGCCCTGAGCCATCTCGAGTTTATGTGGGGACCCAGGAGCTTTTCCACCAGAGGCGTGCCTGTTCTCCAGGGGCTGAAAGGGGACGCTGCTTAAGCCCGCTCTGGGGCTTGAGCCCACCTGGGAGTCACCTGGGGAGTGAGGCGGGGCTGGCCGGGTTGGGTCCCCCTGCGGTGGGTCTGGGATGCGGCTCCCAGTGTGCCTTCCTAAGCAGCTCCTCTGCTGTGCTGGTGCTGCTGGTGGGGGGCCTGGCTGGGGGCGGAGTTGGGGACCCTTGCCCCAGTTAAACTGCTGGAGCAGGTCTGAGAAATGACCTGTGGGGTCAGCGCAGTCAAGGAAAGCGGCCAGTGGGCGGAGCCCAGGCGCCAGCGTTTTCCCGGTTGCCCAGGCGATGAGAATCTGGGCTTCAGAGAAGACAGTGAAAGACGGCCACATGGGTCTTTTCAGGAGCAGTCACGGGGGAGGAGGGGGGCTGCCCAGGGCCGTCCCTCCCTGCCTCCTCACAGATCGGCAGGGACAGAGGTGTGCTTGCCTTGACCTGGTTGTCTCAGACCCTGAATGGCCAGGGGGAGGATAGGAGGGTGGGCTCAAAGAGTTTCTTAATTGTATAGCTGCATCCGTGCAGGAAAATAGAGGTGCTGTGGGAACCGCAGAGGACAGAGGAGTGAACGGCGCTCAGATGCTGGCCTGAGGTCAGCAGTCTGCCGGGGTTACAGCGTTACGGGGTTACAGCCTGGGGATCTGTACACCTTGTGTTCTGAAAGCAGACAGACGCATCTGATGCCGGGTAAATCCAGCATGGCTTCCTTGCATCCATGGGATTTAAAGTTACAGCCGGGTTCAAGAGGGTGGGGACATATGTACACCTGTGGCCAATTCGTGTTGATGTGTGGCGGACACCAACACAATATCCTCCCAATAAAAATAAACTTAAAGAAGAAAAAAAAGTTATAGCTGCAGGATGGATACCCTGTTATTCTTATACAGTAGAGGAAAAGCGACTTGCTTTTTTTTCTAAAATCATGGGCTACAAGATGAAAAGAGGCACAGCGACCGCTCAGGGACACGGCCCTTGGCATTTAATGACGCCAGTTGGAAGCCATCAGGATGTGCCCCGTAAATGGTGACACTCAGCTGAAGGTCGCTTTTCTTGGAGGCACTTAAGCCCTACAGGTGCGTCTGAAAAATTGCTGGCATGTCTGGGAGTTGAAGGATTATTAGGTGCCATCCAAGACATAGGCCAGATAAACACAGCAGCCTAACTAGACTTGACTGGGGGAAAAATCCGCACGCACAGGAAGGGGTACAGACCATAGTGAACACCGAAGTACATCTTGCTGAAATCTGATCTCATCAGAAAAAAACAGCCTGAGAACACAACACCTTTTACAGCCTCCGGTGGAGCAGGCAGGAAAAACCCGGACTGGATTGAGGAGGGCCCTGGGAGGCGGTTCTCGCAGCAAGCGGAACAGTGAGCCTGCATGTATGCCTCCAGGCCTGAAAGAATCCAAGGCCTCTCGAATAAAGTAGATACATTCAGAAACATGATTCACAGCTGATGTAATGCCCTTTTCAGATGAGGGAAAGTTTTAAACTGCAAGAGGAGTTTAGTGAGAGGCCTGGTCTGCCTTGTTTTGTTCCGATTTCCCACCAGTATAACATCCTTCTCAACCTATAGGATTCAGGGCTCTGAAATCAAAACAGTTTTTAAGTTCTGTGGTCACTGAAATCACTTTGGATTGCTGTTTGTCCAAAGTCTCTGTGGGTGTTATGGTAAACACCCTCTTAAGAACGGAAAAAGACTTATTTTTAAACAAAATAGATAACTACAATTGATCCATTGTGTCCAAACCATTTTTTTCCCCCTTTCTTTCAAAAAGGCCTGCAGGCTAAATGGATTTCTAGTAGACTAATTTGAGCACAGAGAACAGCGGATGAGGGAAGAGGAGGGTCTCGTTTTAATTAGAGAGGTGGGGGGGGGGGAAGCTTAATTGTGTTGTGTGGAGCCAGAAAAGGACTATCGGGAAACCTTGAAGGAGCATCCACCTTTATTTAACTCTTGTTTGCGCAGAGAGGTGGGTTTGTGATGCTCATAAATAAAAAGTTCACAGGAGATAAGTTTTTGGAGAGCATGATTTATGGAGGGAAGACTTGCAAAGCGTTTCTTTGAAGATAAAACGGAAAGTGAGCTTCTGAGTCATTGGGTGCATGCCCTTGTGCGTGGAAAAACTCCATGAGCTCCCCGGAGTTGGCATCACTTGGGGTCGCTTGGGTAGTGTTTGCGTTTGGATAAGCGGTGACAAAGAGTTAAGGGTCCAGCAAGGGGTTTGCTGGTTGGTTGGTTGCAGTAGAATTGGGGCTGGGGGCGGAGTTCAGTGCTGGAGCCAATTAAAAAGTTCGGTTCAGTTGCTCAGTCGTGTCCGACACCCAGACGTGTGTTTATGTTTTTGTAGGTCGTCCAGAGAAGTTGAAAATTTAACCCTAAATTATGCCTCTCACTTGGGAGCAGGGAGAAGGTGCTTGTTCTGTGTTTGGTGGGTGTGTCTGTGGAAAAGTCTAAGCCATCTTTACCGTGTTGTTTGGGAGCAGATATGCTGCTGCTGAATTTACTGAGCATTCAAGCTGCTTTTAAAAATTAACTTTGTATGTTTGGTTGTTAGGATTATAGATTGTCCTATACTGTAAACTATGCTATTTTAGTGTTCCTCTTTGGTGAGGTTTTTGTTCTAAAATTGGTGTGTGTGTATGTACAAGGCGGATTAGATAAGAATTACCCTGAAAGCATCTGTATTTAAATTTGTTTGATAAAAGGACTATTTATTCACATCCCCACAGAAAGAATCGTGGGATAAGAGAGCAATACCATCACCATTTATGTTTAAAAATGTTGTCTGTTGAAGTCTTCAAGCAGGGGCCTGAATATTTTTAGAACTCCAAGGAGATGGCTTGACAAACCACACACACTTTATTTTCTCTGTGGTGCTTGCTTTTCCGCTTTGGTTGGCCGGCTCTTATCGTAATAAGCCAATAGTGTGCCCGGCTCCCACCCTGTTCCCAGGAGCAGGCAACTAAGGTGCTGATACACACAGGCTTTCCTGAATGAAAGTCATGTGACTTGTTCTAGTTCCTTTATTGAAAGAGAAACCTTTACCAAAATAGTACTTCAGAAAAGGAGGCAGGGTGTGTGAACACCAACCCAGGAATCAGGAAACCAGGTTTCTAGTTGCTGATCTCGGTGAGTCACGTACGAGACGAGTCCCTCTATCTCACTTTCTCTGTCTGCAAAGCAAGGCCCTTATTACCCTCTCCTCCTGTGCTCCACTGGGAGGTCCGGGAGCTTGTCCACATCCAGAGAGCTTCAGCTCCTCTAAAGAAGGATGCCAGTAAATCCTGGATGCTGTTGATACTTATTACCTTGAAACCACGAGTATGTGCAGGAAAGACACTTCTGTCAATGCGTGTTCTTAATTTAAAAACAACCCCCCAGACCCTCCTAGTTGTCTGAACGTGGAGCCAGTACCTTCCTGAGAAATGCAGGCCTGTTCTGTTTGCTGTCAGTCCAGTCTCTGAGAGCCTCTGTTTTCTCCTGACGCTGTTTCACTGGAGTGTTTTTTTTCCATAGATAATTATCAATTGTCACATAGTAGTGTTTTAAATTACGAAGTAGAGTAACAGCGAAGGAAAATAGCATTCTAATCCTGAAACTATATCAGGACCGCACTTTCTGATGACCTTTTCTGATGTGGCCATATATTAAGAGATATTGGCAAGAGGAAAATGTGTAACTGGAATGTAGATTTCTCAGACTGACAGTGTTGGCCCTTCCTCTGGGGAGCATCGAGAGAAAGACTGGTCCCTGAGACTTCAGCTGCCGAGTCGTCACTGTTCGGCTGGGACTTGGCTTCTCAGGGTTGACTCTGTGAGCGAGGCCACTCCTGCGCTGTTGATGGTTGGATTGTCCCAACTGGTCAGGAAAGGCTCCAGGGTTTCATTCTTTCATTCTTCCATGGGCCCACCACCCTCCTGAAAAGGATTTTTAATAGATAATTAATACTTTATTTTCTTTAGACCTTTTAGTATTAAAACGAGTCTCTTTCTGAAAAGAACTTGCAAACGTTTTAGGACCAGCACGGGGATAATGGCTTTTTTGTTAAAATTCCCACTAATGCATTTTCTGTAGCAGCAGAGTTCTGAGAGCCAGTTAACTTTTGGTATCAGATTTGGCAGGTGGAGAGGGTTTTTTGTTTTGCTGTTTGGGGTAGAATCAAGTGTTCCCATTTCACCTTAGAAGCTTAAGGGAAAATGTACCTTGACTGTTTTATCTGCCTTGCCAAGTGCACAGAATAGGGGAAAAACCAAGCGGGAAGCAGACCATGGTGTCGTGCCCCAACAGCAGGGTCTTCACCAGTGCCCCTTAATGGCTGAGTTTCTGTAGACTTTAGCTGCTGCAGACACGAGTAGAATGTTTTTCCATACAAGTTGGGGAAGGCATTTTTCATCCGCTGAACAATTTTCTCAGTGGTTATAAACCTGTTACCGATCAGGTTGTAGGTTTCCTGAGAACAGAGCTCTTCACATTTCAGTGCGGAGATTCTTTCTATGTTAAGTTCATCAGTTTGGATGCGTTCTTCAAGATGGCAGCGATTATTCTGAATCACTCAAGGCTGAATATTGTAGACAGAGCTCGTCTACAATAGATGTGTAGATTTGTTTCTGGAGAGAACTGGTGAAGTCATCAGTCAAGATGGAGGAAATGCTGAGGCTGGTAATTGCTCCTGACTCTTCCATGTCTTTCTGGCTGGCTGGCACAGACTTGCATTAACTGTGCGTGGAATTAAAGAGCAGAGAAGAAAGTGTGGACAGGGAGAGCTGGAGCCCATGTGGGAAACGAGCGTTCGCTCTGTGTGCTTGCAGGGTGGGGTGGGGGTGGGGGTCTCATTTAATGAATTCATTGCATCAGAATGGAATTCATTGAATTCGGCTGAAATGTAATTGGGTTAAAACTTGTAGGCTGCGTGTTTACAAGTGTTGTAACAGCTGAGTCAACGGTTCTGATTTCTTTTCTGTTGGATTAGGAAATGTTAAGTGTGTATCAAGTGACTTTTACCTGTCTGGAGACTTTTTAAAAAGTTGATCAGGCAAAGGTGTCTAGACGTGGCCCTGTTCACTCATGCCAGGAGTGATATTTATGCCCATAGACAGGGCTTAGAAAATATTCTTTGCTTATGGTACTTAATTTGGAATATTTGGTCAAATATGGTGGCCTACAACATACATTAAAAAATGATTAATGCATAGCATTTGGTAAACACTGGGCTTTTTAGTTGGAGAAGGCAATGGCACCCCACTCCAGTACTCACGTTCGCTCTGTGTGCTTGCAGGGTGGGGTGGGGGTGGGGGTCTCATTTAATGAATTCATTGCATCAGAATGGAATTCATTGAATTCGGCTGAAATGTAATTGGGTTAAAACTTGTAGGCTGCGTGTTTACAAGTGTTGTAACAGCTGAGTCAACGGTTCTGATTTCTTTTCTGTTGGATTAGGAAATGTTAAGTGTGTATCAAGTGACTTTTACCTGTCTGGAGACTTTTTAAAAAGTTGATCAGGCAAAGGTGTCTAGACGTGGCCCTGTTCACTCATGCCAGGAGTGATATTTATGCCCATAGACAGGGCTTAGAAAATATTCTTTGCTTATGGTACTTAATTTGGAATATTTGGTCAAATATGGTGGCCTACAACATACATTAAAAAATGATTAATGCATAGCATTTGGTAAACACTGGGCTTTTTAGTTGGAGAAGGCAATGGCACCCCACTCCAGTACTCTTGCCTGGAAAATGCCATGGATGGAAGAGCCTGGTGGGCTGCAGTCCATGGGGTCACTAAGAGTCGGACACGACTGAATGACTTCACTTTCCCTTTTCACTTTCATGCATTGGAGAAGAAAATGGCAACCCACTCCAGTGTTCTTGCCTGGAGAATCCCAGGGAATGGGGAGCCTGGTGGGCTGCCGTCTATGGGGTCACACAGAGTCGGACACGACTGAAGCGACTTAGCAGCAGCAGGGCTTTTTAGTATCAGTTTTAATTAAAGAGTACCAAACTTTCCATAAAAATTATTATTTGGGGGTGACGTGTGTGCGTATATGTGTTTAGTTTCATAATTTCTCATCCAGTTGTGCTCCAAGAGGCTTGCTGTGGATTTTTTTTCATAATTCAAGCTCCAGTGCTGAATAATGATGTTCTCTAATCACGCTGAAGCTCTATACCTCAAGCATGCCTACAGTGTTGACTGTGACTTCAGTCTGCCCATTAGGTATTGGTGCAGATGCCTGAGTGAATTACTGTAGTACAGTGTTAAATTCCAGTTCTTTCAATGTGGAAAAAAATAGGTACTATATAAAGTTCATTATCTTAGTGATCTTAATAATTACCTTAAAATCCATATGTATATCTTAATAATGACTTATATTTTTGCATAGAATCAATGCATAATCTTTAATATTTATAAACGTGACCTGGTACTTTTGCAATGCAAATTCAAAAGTCCATACTTACATCTGCCCTTTTTTTTGCCTCCAAATTATAAGTGTAACTAGTCATCTCCCAAACGTGAAGAGCAGTGAATGAGGGTGAAAGAATGCTACTGGAAACTGAATGATGAAAATGCAACCGTTATCCTGGTCAGTGCTGAAAGATAATTGCATGTCCCTCTCTCTCTCCCCTTTCAGCCAAAAGAAGTGTTTAAAATTCAAAGAGTAGGCTTTTTGTCACTTTTTTAGTATTCAGAGATTTTGATACCTAGAGTCTCATGTGATACTCCAGAAGCCCTACCTCAGAGCAGAGCTGCCTGGGTCCCCGTTTTTGGACTAAGGAGCCTGCAGCTCAGAGAGTCCCAGCAACCTGTCTCGGAATCCCTGAGCCAGGAAGGGCGGTGGTGGGTGGAACCTCACAAAGATGCCGTCTTACCACCTGACTCCCGGCCGGTGTGTCCCGTCTTCTGCAGGCCCTACTCACTGACTGTTTGGGAAGCTCGTGTGCCGTAGTGATCTTGGGATTTTCTGTAGACTCGCCTCAGGCAGCTCTCAAGTTGACAGCTGGGTGGTTGTTTCACTTGGTGCTGCTTACCGAATCTCCCTGTCTTTCCTTCCACACATTATTCATTCAGAGTAAGATGGGGACAGCTAGGCAGGAAGACTGGATGGTAAAGGAAAGCACCCTCATTTTTTTTTTAATGTATTAAATCTTTTTTACACTTTTGTTGGTCTGTAATTGACTGATAATTCTGTTAGTTTCAGAAAGCTCCCTTATTTATTAAACTGGTTTCCACACCTGCTAGGTGGAAGAGCTCAGGATTCAATAGCATTTTCAAGGCTCTGGTGGTGCTGGTGGGTTTCAGAGTTGAATCAGATTGTTGGTTGGTCATCTGTTCTGGGGATCCCAGGCTGTCTTCCTGGACTTCCAGTGACCTGCAGAGTGGACACTTATATTCCTCAGCTATGTTTGTTTTCATGAAACAAACTGTATATTATACCTGATAAGATACCTCCCCCTTGCAAATGCTTGAGAACTCTCTCCACACAGTGTGGTGACAGTCAGAAAAAAAAAAAAGATCCAAAGTCATTTTGAGGAAAAGGGGTGGAGAACCCTTAGGTTTGATGAAACTCATTTGGAGGTTGGAAAACAGGCGGGGGAGGTGGGCGTCTTCTGCAAGGTCACTGGTTTATTAGTTGGTAGAGGAGTTTGTAAACATTCTCCGGAGGGAGCGGGATGTTCCGCATGTCTGCGGGCCTCTGTGTGGCGATGGAGACCTTGCTCTTCTGACTCGGCCTGCCCCTCTGGAATGGTGTATTGTCCGTAGAAGAGCTGCTTACTAGTCTTTTTTGTTTTGGAGCCTCTCAGGAAGTTGCTCTGTGCATGCGCTGTGAGGTGTGATGGTGGACAGAAGCAGAGAACGCAGAAGCACTTAGATGAGGAAGCAGCCTGGAATCAGGGTGATGGGCCAACGCCCCCGTGGGCAGCGTCTCCTGGGGGTGCAGAGGGCTCGGGCTCAGCGGTCAGTCAAACTCATGCGCTTCCTTGTAAGAAAAAAGAGGGAAGGAAGAAAGAACGTTCTTGGGGTAATTCAGATCAAAAGACCTCTGCGATCTGGGGAAATGTAAGTTCTTCTTCTTTGTCGGTGGGTGACCTTGCTCCACTGAGCCAGCATTGGTGGGTCTGTGGTCTCTGTCATTCCGTGAGGGGTCCTTAAGATGCATTCCTTTTCTAAGTGAAATATCATTTACTCCTCATTACGGATAAGTCCATTAACAGTTTCCTAAGAAATGAGTCATCACTCTGTCGGGTGCTGAGTCTGTCCGAAAACGAACAATTTTAGAATTTGCCTGAGGACCCGTAAGTAACTCCTCATGGGGCTGAGTGGTGACCTCCTCCCGAAGGGACCATTTCAGCAGGGCCCTTGTTTTTGAGATCTTTTTCTTTTCCTTTTTTTTTTTTAACCTTCATTGTTACAGGATGAGACGTGAATTTTCAGAAGGCACTGCCTTCCTAAGGGGTGACTCCGAGCCCCCTTCACATGGCAGAAAGGAAGAGGTAAACACGGGTAACGGTTCCCACAGCAGCTCTCCACGCTCGGAAGACAGGGTAGTCGGGGCACTTCCGCCTTGCGCCCTGGGGAGTGGTCCAGGGCTTTGTTTACATGGCTGTCAGTCTCGCCAGCATCCGAGCAGAGACCACTTCCTTCCTGGCAGATGCAGCCTGGGGGTCAGGCGCCTGCCATCAGGAGCGTGAGCACCAGCGCTTTCCGCAGCATCACTGTGGCCGGCGCGGGGTAAACAGGCCGGGAGAGAAGGGAGTGATGAAACTGCCCCTTGGGATCAGATGGAAGCCGAGTTCGGGGGCCCTGTCTTGGGGCATTGGCTCTGGGGAGCAGTTCCTCAGTTAGGTGGAAAGCGGATGGGAATCGAGATGCGAGTTAAAGCCGCAGCGTCTCCCTGGAGGAGGTCTGACGCCTCCCCTGAAAACGTCCTCCTGCAAGGACCTGGGACAAAGCGCTGGCTGCCTGGCCAGGTGCTGGTGCTGGAAAGCCACTGAACGTGGAGGCTGAGCTCCCACGGTGGCCATGTCCCACCGTGGAGAAGCCCCGACCTGCCCTGGGAGGGACGCGCCCATTCCCTGGCCTGCCAGGCCCAGCGGAGGCCCCACGCGGTCCCCGCTGCTTCCCTCTCGTAGGGCTTCTGGAGCCCGCGGTGGGTGGGTGGATGGATGGATGATGGGGGAATTGAGAGGTGGGGGAGAAATTTTGAAATTAGGCCAGGATGCTCTCCCTAAGTTTAGAGACTGTGCAGGTAGTGCTCTAGAAACTCCAGGCAGTAAGCAGCATGGAGCAGGGAGTGGGTTAGGGCTGAGATGCAGGTTGACTTTGCTTGCAGGTGAGGGATGGGGCACTACAGCCCAGGCCCCCTGAGCTGCTAAGACGGCGGGGACTCCCAGAAGGGGAACTGGGTCTGTTTCTTACCCCACGGCCTGCCTGCGTTTTTTCAAAGATAAATTGTTGGTGTGATCTGTGGCGGTGCCATGCTACTGTTCTATTCTTATATGAAGTGGAATGAAGTTGCTCAGTCGTGTCCGACTCTTTGCGACCCCGTGGACTGTAGCCCGCCAGGCTCCTCTGTTCATGGGGTTTTCCAGGCAAGAATGCTGGAGTGGGTTGCCATTGCCTTCCCAGGGGATCTTCCCAACCCAGGGATTGAACCCGGGTCTCCCGCATTACAGGCAGATGCTTTTACCATCTGAGCCACCAGGGAAGTCTCTTATGTGTTGCAGGTACTGTTTTAAAGTTGTTTTCCAGCATAAAATAGACCTAAAATAGCACTTTCCGTGTTATCAAGTGAGACGGAAAACCAAGCCAGAAACTGCTCATATGCCCTTAACTCATAAGCTCAGTTATATTTATAACCAAATTTTTAAAACAAGTATCTAATCAAATATTTCTATCAGACAGGCTTGGAGAAACTACTACAAAGAACTCTTCTTACTTCACCAGTTAAACTTTTAATAAATGAACAGTTCAGTTGAAAATATTTAGATGGATGTTCCCAAAATATCTTAGTAGCAAAACTGCAGTATCTGTTTCTTCTCTCTTTCGAACATTATAAAACAGGTGGATGTTTAGCCCAGTCATTTTCAGAAAACCCACCTTAACTGGTTTATTAAACAAGAAAAAAAACTTTAATAGTGAATGATGTGAATATATTCAATATGAAATATCGACACTCCTATAAATAGGATTCATGGATTTTGAAACATTCTTTTGATTTCATTTATTTTGACAGCTGTTTGAAATGAGCATTTTCTTTCCGAGGTGAAAGTTCACGTAGCTTCCAAGTCGACAGACACTCCGGTGTTGAGAATCGCATCAGAGCTGTCAAGACGCAGAGTCAGGGACAGAACTTAATGCCACTCTAGTTCTTGCTTCTTGCCAGAAGCGGTTTAGCCTGTGGGTCGTGCTGGTTTATGAACAGACTTGGTTCCAAATGAAATATGCACCCTAGTAAAATACCCGCGTTTCCCGGCGTGGAGCGTTTCGTTCGGCCCCTAGGATAATTCTGGGTGACGAGCAGGCATCCTCGCCACTCAGCTGGGATGCTCAGAGCTCATCTTTGCGCTCCTGCCTGAGCCATTCTCGGCAGAGACGCAGGCTGGACCGTCACTGCTGGGTCTGCAGGTGCGCTTTGCCGGATAGT
>SJXQ01012514.1:40554-55641 GCA_006408695.1 Aepyceros melampus
GCTCCGGGCCGCCTCCCCTCAGCTCCGGGCCGCCTCCCCTCAGCTCCGGGCTCTGGGCCGCCTCCCCTCAGCTCCGGGCCGCCTCCCCTCAGCTCCGGGCCGCCTCCCCTCAGCTCCGAGCTCCGGGCCGCCTCCCCTCAGCTCCGGGCCGCCTCCCCTCAGCTCCGGGCTCTGGGCCGCCTCCCCTCAGCTCCGGGCCGCCTCCCCTCAGCTCCGGGCCGTCTCCCCTCAGCTCCGGGCTCCGTGCCGCCTCCCCTCGGCTCCGGGCCGTCTCCCCTCAGCTCCGGGCCGTCTCCCCTCGGCTCCGGGCCGCCTCCCCTCGGCTCCGGGCCGTCTCCCCTCGGCTCCGGGCCGCCTCCCCTCGGCTCTGGGCCGTCTCCCCTCACGACTGCAGCATCGCTCCATGCTCTAGTCTTTGCCGTCTGGCCCCGGAAGCTTCGCTAGGTCCCGGGACCCCTTCCCCTGCTTTCTGAGTCTCCTCTGCTCACCCGTGACTCTTGCTGGAGAGAGACACTCCCCTGCGGTCCGTGCGAGGGGCAGCTGGACCCACACCCACCCCGGTCATCTGTCTCTGCTTCTTGGGGCCGCGAACGTGAGCGCACGGTGTATTCAGGGCTGCTGGCTGTCCGTGAAGAGTCAGCATTTCGATTTCAGTTAATATTTTTCTCATAAACGATCCGTGAACATTTCACATAATCACAGTTCTGTTTATAGGTCAGGCTTCAACCTTGCTCAGCTTTTAGACGTCTGGACAGTTTCTAAGGCAAATTCTGTTTTCTTTAGGCACTCCTGAAACTGCTTGGCACACCCTGACTTGAGCCTTTTAAAAAAAGTATGTGTTTTAACTGGTTTTTTTTTTTTTTCCCCTCGAAAAAGCAACCAAACAAATGACAGGAACTTCCTTTCAGGGGCTCCTGGGAAGAGGGAAAGGGGGCTTGGGAGCAGGAGAGACGGGAGCTGGGGAGGGTCCTCCTGCCTTCAGATTCAGACTCAGCCAGCTCGCTTTGGGGGCGCTAAGTTGATTCAGTCGTGTCCCCGACTCTCTGTGACCCCATCGATGGTCGCCCGCCAGGCCCCTCTGTCCACGGGATTCTCCAGGCAGGAGTGCTGAGTGGGTTGCCACTTCCTCCTCCAGGAGGTCTTCCCACCCCAGGGATGGAGCCCGCGGCTCACGTCTCCTGCCTTGGCAGCGGGTTCTTTGTTGCTAGAGCCGCCTGGGAGCAGGTGCAGACTGTGACGTGCTGTGCACTTTAAAACTCTCTCCCATTTGCGAAAGACCCGGGTGCAGGCTGGGGTGGAAGAGGTTTGACTTCCAAGTGGAAAAACACATGAAGAAAAAGCAACCCCCCCCCACCAGAGCCAAAGTTACCGAATCTTCAAGCCTACCTTTGAAACTGAGGAAATAAATCTAATATTGACGTGTGTTCAGAGAGTGAAGTAATATAGGTGATAACAGGTGTTCCAGAAACTAAAACAAGGGAGAGGGGGCCAGAACGTGAACGGGAGGCGAGGTCTGGGGATATTTATGGGGAGAGTCCCTGTGGGCAAAGGGAGTGACTAGGGGTGCAAAGGGCCTGCAGCAGAAAGCCGCTGGTGTGCCCCAGGACCAGCTGATCCGGAGGGAGCAGGGAGAGAGCAGAGGCTGCTGAGAACGAGAGAACGACCGCCCGTGTGTGTGGAGCCCAGTGTAAAGACTGTGTTACTACTAAACAGCACAGGCAGAAAACGTAGTTGCTTTGGAACCACATGGGAAGCGTTTAAAAGCTTTTCGTATCATTTCCCCATAGCGTCTTTCTTCTTCTGCTTAGCGTGGTCTGTGTCACCTCTGGACTTCCTTTCTCAAAGCTAGTGCATCACAGGTGGAGAGACCCCGAGTTCTCCGGGGGAAGGAAGCCGCTGAGGTGTCACTGGGGCGAGGAGGGTGGAGGACATTGTCGCAGGGTGGACAGTGGCTCAGGGCACCTGTGTTCAGCCCCAGAACTGCGAACTCCGCCACAGAGACGTATCTGGAAAGCGCCTTACGATTTGTAACACGCGTTTAGTTGGTATTTCATCCTCAGGCCCTCCAAGGAGGACGAGTCCCTGTTCTTGCTTTTTAAAGGGACCACCTGAGGGGGAAGGGGTCCAGTGCTCAGTGGGCCTGGGGGCGCCTCTGCCGGGCTGTGGGGAGCGATGCTTCTGGCGGCTCAGGCTGCCTGGGGCTCCATGTCCTCTGGGCACCCCGGGACCTTCCTTTGAAAACTGGGTCGGTTCCTCCCTCCCTCCCCAGGGTGTCCATCCGCCAGGGGTGCTGTCTTGTGAGGAGCCCCAGGCCAGGCTCTACAGCAGATGGGCTTCCTTCCTCAGCTGATTGGGAAACTAAAGGGATAGATAAGTCAGTATTCTCTGTATTTCTTGGGGATGGGACCTCAATAGGAAAGCGCTGATGGTGTGATTTTAGAGCTGAGGGTGTCAGAGCCCAAGAAAAGCTAGTGAGTCACATGGGAAAGACCCTGCCCTCCTTTCAGCCTGTCTTCGAGGAAACCGCACACTTGATACATAGACTGGTGTGTGGTTATTTGTAACTTCCTTGACTTTTAAGGACTTAGCAGGGGTTTAAGTCTGTCTTTAGAATGTAGGCTGAGTTTTGCTTAATTTTTCTTAAATGCGTAAGAAAGCGATGGTCTGGGTGAAGTGTCTTAACGAACTTCGTCCGTTTGAACAAGAGAAAGGCAACGATGTCGTCCTGATTATTTATTTCATCTGTATCAGTCATTACTTCTTCCCTTGGGGGATGCCGTGACATTGTCCCAGATGGGAAGCGTGAAATTCCGTTTTCTCTATCAAGTGTGTATCCTAGGAACACGCTCACGCGCGTGGCTCTCTTGATGTCTCTGGTTCATAAAGCCAGTCTAGAGAATTTGATGGGTGAGGAGTCCCTGCAGGAGGCTGCGTGTTCGCGTGTCGGGAGTTTTGTGGCCAGCGCCCGGGGTCTCGTGGGGGCCCTGCGGCCAGGGGCTGTGCCTGTTTCTTGGTGTCTGCCTCCCTGGCCCTGCAGGCAGACGGCTCGCGTAGACTTGGAAGTAACTGGACTCACGCGTCGTCTCGTCAGAGCCGTCCAAAACGTCTGACATGTGAGGTTTACTCTTGTTCCTTTTGGTTACGGTTCAGGACACCGTGAAGCTGCCTGCCCCGTTCACGTTCAGTTCGATACAAGTAGAAACTGCGAAATGGCCAGCTGCCCTCTATGGATGATGGAGAAAACAAGTTATCTTATCTTAATTCATGTAGAGCAGGTGTCACAAAATCGTACAGCTGTGAAGTGTGACGAGGCTGGAGGGATCTCCTGGGTCGGAGCATCCTTGTCTGCGCGATGCTCTGCTGGGGGGACGGTCCTCTGCGTGATCCTGGGGAGTCACTGTGTGCGTCCTCCAATTCCTGAAGAGGTGGGTGGGAGCCGCCTTCACTCTCGGGAGTCGTGGAGAGCTCCCGCCCAGCATTTGGAGCCCAGGGGTGTGTCCGTGTCAGTCGGCACTTCCTTTTACTGTGAGAAATGTCTTTACACTGAGTTGATGTCTCCCCGTGTTTTCTCTTAGCTATAAGCAGCTTGGGAAGCTGTCTTGGCGTGGCTGGGTGTTGAGTTCCTGCCCTCTGCCTTCTCTCCAGGGGAGAAGGGCAGGGCAGCAGGTTTGTGACCAAGGCCCTCCCAGCTGGTCCCCTTTGAGTGCCTTCTGGACAGGCCTGGGTGTCTTCCGTCTCGCGTCTGCGGTCCTCCCACCTGGAGGCACCAGCTGGCGGCCCTGGGCCCTCCAGGAGGGGCTGGGGGCCAAGGGTTCCAACTCAGGCTCTCACGGCTCTCCCGAGGGGCCCAGCTGTGCAGGGTCCCGCCCAGCAAGTGGGTCGAGGAGGAATTGTGCCAAGGTCAGGCTGTGCCGAGGCTCCACAGTTCTCTTCGGCAGCTTTGCCCAGCCGAGGCTCCAGTTCTGAAGATATAAAGACGCTGCGGGTGGAGGCTGAAGTGGGTATCGTCCTGCAGCTTCACCTGGCCGGCCAGGCAGCTGATGTCTGCAGGTGAAGCTGGGCAGGGAGCAGGCAGTCATCCGGGTTCCCCCGGCCCCTCTTCCCTGGGAAGGCGTGGCCATCAGCTGCTGTCTTTCCCCCGCACTTTTTTTTTTGTTTGTTTCCAGTAAATGAAGCTGATAAAGGTGGTCTGGAACTCTGCACGTTCCGCTTTTTGTTACTGAAATCTCAATCGGGTACTTTGAGCAGGCTGTGAACGGCTCTCATCGGCCACAGGGGAATTGAAACGTCTGGCTGAACTAGGGGCACAGCTGTGTGTGAGCCTGAGGGAACCGAGGTCTTGGGCCCCGAGGCCCACCTGGCGGGGGGCTCCACCCAGATGCGCAGGCCATGCCCGGGGCATGCAGAAGGCACCCGAGCCAGGCGCTCTGTGCTGCATCCAAGAACGTTCGCTTCAAACGGCCCGGACTTACCCCCGCCTCCCCACCCCGTCAGAAAACAATTCTGCTTCCATTCTCCTCCTTTCCAGTGAAAACAAGCTTATTCACTTTTTTCCGGGAGCCATTTGCCCGCGTGTTTGTGCATTCACGGCCTGTTTACTTGCTGCCTGAAGCTGCAGTTGCTGGTGACGTCACGCACAGGCGGAGGTTTGAATGAACCAAAGGCCGCAATGGCAGATGTGCCCCGAGACTCTGGAGCGTGGGGCTGCCCGGCTGGGAACCCGCGGCCTCTCCCCTCCGCAGGCAGAGCCTAGATCTCAGCCTGAAGGCCGGGTGGATTGTTCCCCCAAGGAGAGGGGCTGGCCGCCCAGTCAGGGATGTGTCATTGAGGGGAGATTGACCCGCAGTCTGGACGCCAAGGCTTTGGAGGCCCCCGCAGTCCGTGTCCAGTGCTGGAAGATGGTTCAGGTCACTGGCTGGGGGAGGCGGTGGGTCAGAATATGTTCCCCCTTTTTTCCTTAAATCCTCTTTCTCCCCATGTAATGATAAGTCTTTCACGGCTCCTATTTTTAATACATTTCAAGTTCTTGCATCATCCTTAAGTAGAAAAAAACAGAGTTTCAGATTCCTGAAGGTGTATCTAAGTATACTCATGTTTCCGATTCAGTGATATTTTAGAGGGGTTTTGAGTTGTGTTTGGCATAATTACAGATTTCCGGAAAATGCTTATTTCAGTTTCAATAATAAAAACAAAATGAATCAAGCTATAAAACATGAAAGATCTAATAGAAACTCCTAAATGTTTAAATATCCGAAGGAAAGAACAGGTCATGTGAAGCGTTATCCTGTTAGCAGGATGTTTGGGGATGGTTATATTTTGAATAAATTGTTATTCTACATTCCTTTCACTTTATAGGTAGGTAGGTGTAGTCACTATGTCGTGTCCAACTCTTGCAACCCCCCCAGACTGTAGCCCGCCAAGCTCCTCTATCTGTGGGAGTTTCCAGGCAAGAATACTGGAGTAGGTTGCCGTGTCCTTCTCCGGGGGATCTTCCTCAGTCAGGGATTGAACCCGGGTCTCCTGCATTGCAGGCAGACACTTTACTGACAAGCCACCAGGAAAGCCCTTTATAGGAGAACTATAGTATTTAGGTTTGAGATATATATAGTGTACCTAAATACACAGCTAAGGAAAGAATTGTTCCATTCATAGCATAGTTGGAATTTTAACGCATGTTCTACCATTTGGCCCCAAAACATTTATTGTTTTCCGGGGCAGACACATAATACTTACAGTCACATTTTCAAATGACCCAAGAAAGAGAAGAGATTTGGACCCTATTTGAGTTGCAGGTCTAATGTAGGTAACTTCTTTTCGAGTTGAAAGAGCAGTACTGTAGGATATATATTTAGTTATAATCCAATTTATTCAATCCTGCTATGTTATTCATGAAATATCAAATAGATATATAAGGAAAACCGCTTCCAAAAGAGCGTGGTGGCTTCATAAGTGACTTCATGACTTGCTTCCTCCTTCTCAGGAGGGTCTGTAACAGGATAGGGGCTGTAAGTGGATGGGATCAGATCTCGAAAGCACTCAGGTCACAGATAATTTTCCAAGGGGCTATCCGTGAGTCTTGAGGTGTAACACGCAGAGGGAAATACGCTGTAACTCTCACAAATTTACCCTTTCCCCTCCTCCTCGTGTTCCGGGGCCACAGGTCTCTGTCCCCCTCCCTCAACCCCACTGTTGAGAGTGAGAAGCAGCTGCGTCTGAGTGAGTGGCAGGGGCCACGTTCTGGTAAAACTCCATTTCCAGAGACGGGCAAGGGCCGGGCTCGGTCATGCGTTGCTGGCCTCTCTCTGAAGGCCACTCGTGTGAGGCGACAAAGGGCTGCTTTCTCCCGGGCTTCGGACAGTCCCGAGTTGCTTTTGTGGTCCTTGAGAAGATTTTCATCCCGCTTTTCTGCCTGTGAGAACTGACGCCCACCACGTGGGGTTTGGTTTCCGTTGCACTCATCAGGGCTTCGTGAAGGACTAACAGGCCCGCGCTGAGTGCCGGGTACGAGATGACCCAGGCGCACCAAGCAGAGAGCTCCGCCGTCCGCAGGGCTCGTGTCCTGGGGGAGTTTAGAAACAGCTGATGGTTGCGTTTAAAGGTTTAGACTCCAGGACCCGAAAGGAGTCCTTCTCACTCCTCCTCGAGTCCCTCCCATCTTTTATTTGCAGAAAGGGGTAGCGGCGTCCCCAGCGCTGCAGTGATGAAACTTCTGGGAGAAGTTAAGGATTATCTTTTCTTGCCGATTAGCCCTGAGGTGGCTGGCAAGTCATGGAGGCTCCCTCATCTGGTTTTACCTAGAAAAGGCCTCACTTTTCCTAATTTATAAGAGAAGGGTCTGGGCTTCCCAGGAGGCTCAGCAGTAAAGAATCCACCTGCCCATGCAGGACGCCTGGGTTTGGTCTGAGTCAGGAAGATCCCCTGGAGGAGGAAATGGGAACCCACTCCAGTATTCTTGCCCGGAGGATTCTACAGACAGAGGAGCCTGGTGGGCTTCAGTCCATGGGGTCTCAAAATGACTGGGCAGCTAAGCATGCGCGCGTGCAGGAGAGGGTCCGCTGACGTTTAGGGGCATTTCTGCCTTTTGGGTCTTTTGAGTTGAAGCCAGTGCGTAGTTGCTCAGTTATGGCCCACTCTTTGTGATCACATGGACTGTAGCCTGCCAGGCTCCTCGGTTCACGGGGATTCTCGAGGCCAGAATACTAGAGTGGGTTGCTCTGCCCTCCTCCAGGCGATCTTCCCAACCCAGGGATCGAACTCATGTCTCCCTCAGTGCACCAGAGTTAGAGCAGAATCAGTAATATTTATCCTGTCATGATGGCAAAGTCTTGCCTTGAAAGAGTAGCTTATAGGATCCACACATCAGGCTTTCAAATAACAAACAGGAAAGGAATGTTAAGTATTAGGACGTAAAGCCAGTGCAGGCTACTCACTGCAAAGTTCATGCGAATTGCTGTGGATAATTGGGAAGGGGTGGGTGGGATATGAAGTGTGTTAATAAACAGTCTGGGTTTCCCTGGTGGCTCAGCTGGTGAAGAATCCACCTGCAATGCAGGAGACCTGGGTTCGAGCCCAGGGTTGGGAAGATCCCCTGGAGAAGGGAATGGCAACCCACTCCAGTGTCTTGCCTGGAGAATCTTGTGTACAGAGGAGCCTGGTGGGCTACAGTCCCTGGCTCGCAAGGAGTCGGACATGACTGAAGTGACTGATACACACACACACACAAACAGTCTAGGACACCCGACAGCTCTCGTCTTCGGTGATTCGGGTCTGGTGTGCAGGGTTAAGCTGGAGGAGCAGAGACGCCGTTTATTAACCAGCCTCCTGTGAGCGCTTGGGTGTCTCATCCTGTCTCCTGTCCTGTCATTAACAGCAAGTTGCAACTTGATGCCAGGAAATGTCTTTAATCACCAGCATTCATGATGAAATGATTTTAATTGTCCGTGATGAGCTCACCTCCAGAAGGTTCTAGGTCTTCCACAAGTTGGGTTGGTCAAGTCACTGGCTGCACCCATTTGTACTGGGGACTCCGTGCTTCTGTATTTTCCTTGTGGGTTTTTTTTTTTTTTTTTTTCCCACTTGCAAAGTTAAGTAACCGTTTTTCTTAGAATCCTTGGCTTGCTTGTTATCACACCCAACCTTACTTTTTTTTTTTTTTGTATATCCTAAGAGTGTTTTTGCTTTTAGTAAAGTGGGGAGATACTGAATTATCAGGTTGCCTTTTCTAGGAATTTCTCATGTAACTGAAAAGTTTATTTTCTCCCATCATCCTGTGTTTGACATAAGAAGTCTAAATGAACGTGTAGGACATGTTTGGGCTCACCAGAGGGTTTAGCTCTTTTTTAATCATGTTTGCTAGTAGAAATATGAATGTTTATTTTAAGAAGTATAATGTTTCCTTTTTGTCATGCAAACAAGTGTCTGCACTGCCCCTTGTTCAGATCTGCCTGCAAGCACTAGACCGCCTGTGCCTGCTGCATGGGTTTGCCTTCTGCCTCATGCAGCGCTGCTCGCCAAAGCCCTGGGAGACCCCCGGTCCCTCCCAGGCAGGGAGGCCTACCCGAGCCTCACACGGGACCCTTGTCTACATCCAAACCCAAATACTCATAAGAAATCACTTTAAAAAGCTGTGAGTCAGAACATGCTCCAGAATGCTGTTTGAGTTTATTTATTTATTTTTTTGCCAGAGCACATTTCCCCGATTTATTTCTGAAACCTTCTCGACCCGCTGCTTACCACATTTTCCGCCGCAGTGTTTGGAATCTTGGAGGCCAGCTTGGTGGTGGTGTGACGTGTGTCCTATTCTGAGGCTTGGCGGCTCCCCTGCTTATCTCAAGGACAGAGTTTTTCAGTGATGTGTTTCCTTTTTCTTTCTTTCTCTGAAAAATAGAGCAAATTGGAGGTGGGCCTTTGCTGACAACACTTGTGCTCGTCTGCATACTGGTTGATCTTTTAAATGGAATAGAAAGGGCAAAATTAGCCCCGGTCCCCAGGGAGTTACAGTAACTGACAGAGGACTGTATCCATCAGTGGGTGTCCAGTGAAAAGGAGAAGGGGCGCGTGGCTGGGCTGTGTTGGGTGCTGTGTGGAACAGCTTCAGTCTTTCTGCTAAACTTTTTTTTTTTAAATCAAGTGGCTCTCGATCAATGCTTCTGTGAATGGGTCTCTCTACACAGCATTGTCTAAGCTACAGAGCAGTACAGCGTGTAATTATACGACCAGTTCAACGTACGTCAGTAACTTTCCACTGTCTCTAGACGCATTACCTCCAGGAGCAGAGTCAGAATTAGCGTATGTTGCTCTGTGATTGTATTCCTGGGCAGCACGTGGTTCTGGCCACATTATTCCTCATGTTACCCTGGCACCCTCTCAGTTCAGAGAATGTCTCACATCATAGTGATCGGCGCTGTGGAGAGATCGGAAAATCGTTTGTTCTTTGCCTTTAGTAGGATTAACATAGATAGTAAGATACAGCTTTGCTGGAATCCTTCATTAATAAAGTTGAGGAGTGTGATCTAGAAGGGTTTTTTTCTAGTTGGCTGAACCAGGCTAATTTTCAGGGAGAGGAGTGCTTTTAAGCTTCCCTGGTGGCTCAGCTGGTAAAGAATCTGCCTGCAGTGCAGGAGACCTGGGTTTGATCCCTGGGTCAGGAAGATCCCCTGGAGAAGGGAAAGGCAACCCACTCCAGTATTCTTGCTGGGAAAGTCCCCATGGGCAGAGAAGCCTGGAGGGCTGCAGTCCACGGGATTGCAGAGTCGAACACGACTGAGCAACTAGCACTTTCACTTGAAAAGTGAATAAATACGAGGAAACAGTGGACTCCGGTCCTAGGTCCCAGCTCCTGCTTCTGGCCCCTGCTTCCTGGGATGCGGGATGTGGGATGCAGGATGGAGCGACGGGACCAAGAGTGGTTCTGGACGCTCGCCCGACTGCAGAGAGGCTGCTTGCTCAGCACACTTGAACCCTGAGGGTCCTGGGTCAGGATTCCTGCCGGAGCACGTGCAGGAAGACCACCGTGTGACTCAGGTGAACCTTGGGGGTTTCAGCGGCAGGCGACGTGGGCGGCCTGCACTGACATTCCGGGGGCAGGGGGTGTGCGGAGGCTGCTGCCCTGACCCGAGGTGTTCCAGGGGAGACAGCTGGCGTCCACGTGGTGCTGCTGTGTCGGTCCAGGACATGTCTGCACGCTTGGATGCATCTGAGTGTGAAGCGCCGCACACCTCTCGCCCAGACGCCCGTCTCTGAGCTGACGCCTGTCCTCTCTCTGGCCTCAGCCTGCCCACATCCTCCCCACGTGCCGTGAGCACACCCCGCCCCCGTGATGGCTGAGTGCAGTGTGTGTGCGTGTCCTCGGGGCTCCCGGGCCACGTGCGGGGCCACGCCCCTGCCCCTGCCTTTCCTTGGAAGCCTGTGGCTGCCCAGCTGTCGGCTCAGCGCCTTGGGGGGCCCTGTTCCTCACTGTGCCCATGTCTGGCTGTGTCCCTGGGTTGCTGCCGGCCCGCGCTTGTGCCCTTGGAAGGACTGCTCCTCCCTTCACTGGTGACCACAGCTGAGCGTCCTGCAGGATGCAGGTGTCTGCAGAGGGCAGAGCACCTGTGAAACAGGCGCTTGCTTCCAGGCCGGGAAAAGAGCCGTCCTGTGACTCCCGTGCCGGTGGGAACCGCCTTCCTCGCTCTCCCGAGAGCCTCCCAGAGGTGCTGCTCGAGAGCAGAACTGGGAAGAAGGCCGAAAGGTCACCGGGAATAAATACACAGTTCACTTCTTGCCTCCTAGCAGCTCTCTGCTTTCATAATGCTAATGGTAGAAATTAAAAGTTTTGACAGTTTTACAGTTTGTGTTTCAAAGAAATGACACATTCAGGTTGATTAGAACTGATGGAGTTCTAATGGTAGGAGTTATTTCATAGCCATAAAACGTCCTTAAAACCAGAGCAGAAATGTCCGTGGCGCTGTGAACCTGCAGATGGTAAAGGAAAGTAAGCTTTTCAGCAAGTATTAACCCTCATGTATGTGCCTGTTGTTTAGAGTCTGAGGGGTTCGAGAACTTCCTTGCTTAGCTGTTTTCCAGGTAATGCGGTTGAGTGTGACCATGAGACGATTTAGCCGCATTTAGCTGATCGTTAGCATAAGAGCAAACTCCGCATGGAGCGCTCTCGTGAGTGTGGCCCGCGGGGCGGTGACTGCCTCTGCGGCGGCCACAGGGCTCTTCCCACAGTCGGGGCTGGATGGACAAAACGCGGACTCGTTTGGGGAAGACTCAGTTCAGCTTGCTGTTGTTCCGTTGCTCAGCCGTGTTCGACTCTTTGCCACCCCTGGACCGCAGCATGCCAGGCTTCCCTATCCCTCACCGTCTCCTGGAGTTTGCTCAAGTCCATGTCCATTGAACCGGTGATGCCATCCAACCATCTCATCCTCTGCTGCCCGCTTCTCCTCTTGCCCTCAATATTTCCCAGCAACAGGGTCTTCTCCAGTGACTTGGCTCTTCACATCAGGTGGCCAAAGGATTGGAGCTTCAGCATCAGTCCGTCCAGTGAATAAATATTCAGTGTTAATTTCCACTGGGATTGACTGGTTTGATCTTGCAGTTCAAGGGACTCTCGAGAGTCTTCCGCAGCACCACAGTTCGTAAGCGTCAGTTCTTCGGTAGTTCAGGTAGATTTTGACAACTGCCTCTGTAATTTGGGGTTGCAGACCCTTCAAGTTCTCAGTTGAGAACTTGAAATAGATGGAGCCACGTCTTTGCTTTGGAGGAACTCTGGGGCCCTGTTCTCTGTTATATTTCATGTTCTGAGTAGTTTATATATCAAGTTTCTTAAAAGATATGTCTTTTTTAATATAAGATAAAGTGGCACTGTCTCAAAATACCACACGGTTGGGAACTTTAAGTCATGAAAAATGACAGTGTTTACATGGTGGGTAGACAGCCCGCGTCTGTGCTGGCTCTGGTCTGGGCACCACCTGGCTACAGAGAAGGTGACCAGTCTCCGCCGTGGGACACCCTGGACATTTCCATCTCGCTGGGATTAGCACTCAGAGCTCAAGGTGAACAGAAAAAAGTAGATGTGCAAAGAAGTAAATCTGGGAGTGTGAACTGATCGTTAGAACTCTAAGTGATTTCAGAATAATATGCAGAGATGCTGGTTGGGTAACCTACAGCCTCGCAGGACGACACGGTTCGTTTACGACAGCGCGTGATCCGCCGGGCACTCGTGTGGCCGAGTGGTCACCAGCACGGGGAGGGGTGCTCCACTGGGCGTTTCTAAGAGCCAAGAGGCTTGAGAAGAAAAGAAGTGGAGTGCTGTGACATGTCAGTCTTCCCAGCTGGTGTGTCCCCTGAAGACGGAGCAAACACATCCAGCAGAAGTAAGCTGAGGGGATTCGGGGAAAGCTCAGGAAGTTTAGTCTCTCAGCCCAGAAGGGAGGAAGCAGTCGGAGCTGGTGGGCATCCTGCCAAGTCAGCACCAGGGGGGTCGTCGGCAAAGGAAGGAGTATGTAACGGGAGGTTTTGAAATCTAGGGTCATTTTAGGAACAAGGACTATTCATTGGAAGGACTGATGTTGAAGCTGAAGCTCCAATACTTTGGCCACCTGATGCAGAGAGCTGACTCATATGAAAAGACCCTGCTGCTGGGAAAGATTGAAGGCAGGAGAAGGGGACGACAGAGGATGAGATGGTTGGATGGCATCACTGACGCGATGGACATGGGTTTGGGTGGACTCCGGGAGTTGGTGATGGACAGGGAGGCCTGGTGTGCTGCGGTTCATGGGGTCACAAAGAGTCAGAGACGACTGAGCGACTGACCTGAACTGAACGAGGAGTAGGGTAGAGGATCCAGTGGGAAGGGTTTCCTTGAGGGGCAGACGTGAGGACCCGTTGCTTCTCCCCCTTTCCTACTGTGACACGTTTGCGTCACCTGTGGTTGGCAGCGCGCTGTGACACGTGGCGAGGCTTCCGTTGTCTCTGTGGCAGTGAGGAAGGCAGTGGCTCCTCCCGCCTCCCCCGCCGGTGAGGGGGCCGTGGGCAGGTCGCGTGGCCTCTCCCCCCGCCAAGGGGCGAACCCTGGCCAGCTGTCTTGCATTGAAAACATGACGCTCACCTGATGGGTCTCACCAGCACCCTGGGAACCCATCAGCCCTGCTTCCAGGGGCACCACGGGGGAGGTTTACCCATCGAGCTTGTCTCTGGAAAAATGGAGTGATAAACGTTTGCTTCCCAAAGAGGACCGTCTCCTGGAAAGTGGCAGAAGACGGTGAAGAGGGGCCCTTGCCTCCCCACCAAAGACGGTGAAGAGGGGCCCTTGCCTCCCCACCAAAGACGGTGAAGAGGGGCCCTTGCCTCCCCACCAAAGACGGTGAAGGGGGGCCCTTGCCTCCCCACCAAAGACGGTGAAGGGGGGCCCTTGCCTCCCCACCAAAGACGGTGAAGGGGGGCCCTTGCCTCCCCACCAAAGACGGTGAAGGGGGGCCCTTGCCTCCCCACCAAAGACGGTGAAGGGGGGCCCTTGCCTCCCCACCAAAGACGGTGAAGGGGGGCCCTTGCCTCCCCACCAAAGACGGTGAAGGGGGGCCCTTGCCTCCCCACCAAAGACGGTGAAGGGGGGCCCTTGCCTCCCCACCAAAGACGGTGAAGGGGGGCCCTTGCCTCCCCACCAAAGACGGTGAAGGGGGGCCCTTGCCTCCCCACCAAAGACGGTGAAGGGGGGCCCTTGCCTCCCCACCAAAGACGGTGAAGGGGGGCCCTTGCCTCCCCACCAAAGACGGTGAAGGGGGGCCCTTGCCTCCCCACCAAAGACGGTGAAGGGGGGCCCTTGCCTCCCCACCAAAGACGGTGAAGGGGGGCCCTTGCCTCCCCACCAAAGACGGTGAAGGGGGGCCCTTGCCTCCCCACCAAAGACGGTGAAGGGGGGCCCTTGCCTCCCCACCAAAGACGGTGAAGGGGGGCCCTTGCCTCCCCACCAAAGACGGTGAAGGGGGGCCCTTGCCTCCCCACCAAAGACGGTGAAGGGGGGCCCTTGCCTCCCCACCAAAGACGGTGAAGGGGGGCCCTTGCCTCCCCACCAAAGACGGTGAAGGGGGGCCCTTGCCTCCCCACCAAAGACGGTGAAGGGGGGCCCTTGCCTCCCCACCAAAGACGGTGAAGGGGGGCCCTTGCCTCCCCACCAAAGACGGTGAAGGGGGGCCCTTGCCTCCCCACCAAAGACGGTGAAGGGGGGCCCTTGCCTCCCCACCAAAGACGGTGAAGAGGGGCCCTTGCCTCCCCACCAAAGACGGTGAAGGGGGGCCCTTGCCTCCCCACCCAGGGCGACTCTGTGCACCGAAGACGGTGAAGGGGGGCCCTTGCCTCCCCACCAGGGCGACTCTGCGCACAGAGCCCACTGACGCCTCTCCTTCCTCTTGCAGAGTGAAGACCTGCCTGGCTTCGTTCCCGTGGTGACGCGCATCACAGAAAACCATGGGAAGAAGATGCTCAGCATTTTTTTTTTAAGACACATCAGAAGCTGCTTGCCATTTCCTTTTGGATCTGAGCGACCGTCACGTGTGGACGCGCCTGTGACCCAGCTAGATGTGGACGCGCCCGTCTCCCCCGGTCTCCGGGGGCTGGGGGTGCCGTCGTCCTCCCCACGCTGTTTGTGTTTCGGTTTTTGACAACATGAGCGGAAGGAGTGACTCCCGAGAAGGTCGGGCAGTCTCGGTCGTGGCCAGTGTCTGTCTGTCCTCGCCCTCATTTTGACGCAGCAGATGTATCCCGCAGCATGCTAGGAGATTCTCCCAGCTCACGTTCAAGTGGTAAAATCTGGTGTTTACGGACATCCGCTCAAAACTGCCACCGTCCTACCTCAGTCCCAGGTGAAGCCGGGTCGGCATGGTTGGTGGGGGGGGTTCCCCCTCTGCTGGCTGAGTCTCCAGCGCGGTCATCTGCCTTATCCCCCAGCCCCGGACACAGCTGCTCATCGAAGTCCAGCCCAGGGACCTATGTGTTTACTCCCACACAGAGCCCCGCGTGGGACTAACGTCTCTCCACAGAGATACAACTTGAGATTGGACTCTGAAGATGGATGGATAAATAATAATTATTATATGTGACGGAAGC
>SJXQ01012514.1:62516-97321 GCA_006408695.1 Aepyceros melampus
GATCAGGGCCTCCTACAGGGGACACCCGCCCTCCCGTTCCTGCGCCCCCAGGATGCCCACCTGGGTTTTCTCATGCTCCCCCAGTTCGGCCTCCCCCGCAGCACCCTGTCTCAGCACGGGAAGGGTGTCCCCATTTCCACACGGTCGCATCCCCCATGCAGAACACCCACCCTCCCTCTCGCTGGACGACCAGCGGGTGAGCTGACCCTGCTCCGGGACTGGGACGTCGTGCCTGTTTGAGTCACTCTCAGGCTAGCTGGGGTGCGGGGCTGGGGTGAGGAAGTCAGCGAGCCGCCCTCGGGCCTCTTGTAGAGAGCAAAGACCTGCGGAGGTGGGACCCTGGAGCTCCCAGGGCTGCTCTGCAGAGTCACGGAGAGCTTCTGAGGGAGAACCCGTCAGCTCCGTCTTGGAAGGAGGATGGATTCCCCCTCTTCAGGGTGGGCAGGGCAGACCCGCGGTGACCGCAGGCCCTGCCCGCCGGCAATGGGGCCGCAGCACCCTCTCTGCAGGCTGCTCACGACGAGACCCTCCGGTTGCGGCCACCCTCATGCAGCTCTCCTGAGAACACGACGGGGGAGCTGGGAGGCAGCTGCCCCCGTTTCCCCAGGTGTGTGAGTTCCGAAGAGCACTCGGACGGGCACGGATCGTCAGGCTCCCCACCTCTGCACGCACGGCTCTGCCTCCCCTGGGCTCCGGCCGCCCGGCTGGCCACCGCCTCCTGCTGGCCGCCGCCTCCTCCAGCCCTCCCTGCGTCCTCTGCCCTTTGACCCTCGTGGACCCCAGCGTGCCTTCCGTGACCTCCTGGGTCTCGTTTCCCTCCTCTGTGACCTCCTCCTTGGCCTCTGCTCCCGCCTCTCTGCAGCTGCTCCCCAGCCCGCAAGCCAGGACTGCACACTGACAGGCCTGCAGGCCGCCTTCGTCTGGATTTCTTGTGGTCCAGTCGCTCAGTCTTATCCTGAGTCTTTGCAAAACCCCATGGACTGCTGCACGCCAGGCTTCCCTGTCCATCACCAACTCCCAGAGCTTGCTCAGACTCATGTCCATCGAGTCGATGATGCCATCCAGCCACCTCATCCTCTGTCACCCCCTTCTCCTCCCGCGCCCCTGCTTTTCTGAATGGCATCTTAAATCCAACATGCTACAAGCGTATCCCTGTCTTCCCTGAAAACCAGTTCTGCCTCCTGACCATTTCCTCTGAGTCAGTGAGGCTGACACTTCCTTCTGACAGCCCCCGTGGCCCTCCCCATGTCCCATCCATTTCTGTCTTTGGGGTCTCTCTTAGCTCCATCCCTTCCTTCCCTAACACGTCGCTAATTCCATCTGCTCTGGTGGACTCTCTGCTCCAGCCTGTCTCCGGTCCTCACCTCTGCATGTCTGCAGATTCTGTCGTTTTGATGCTCAGCTCAGATCATGTCAGTGCTCAATGCACAGACCTTCAGGAGATCCCTCTTGGTACCCAATGGAGTGCAAGCTCTTCTCCTTAGGGTTCCAGGTCCTCACGATTCAGCCCCATCTCCAGCTTCTCATCTGAGAATCCCTGGGGCCGTGTGGTCCAGGACAAGAAGAAATCAGGGGCCGTCCCTACACATTTACGTGTAGGGAACAGCCCCCCGGCCCAGCCCCAACAGATGTATATGTTTAGAAAATTGACTCAGAATAAGAATATGGAAGTAACTGTGGTTTTCTAACTCAGGGATAGTCCTTGTAGAAAAGTGTGAACATTCTCTAGAAGAGTGGACGGAGCAGTGATCTGTGGATGTGGAGGAGCAAACAGCTTGAGGGGAGCTTCAGCCTTTCGAGGAGCCGACCTCTCCCTGGCCACAAGTTTGCCCCTGCGCTGCTGGAGCTCAGAGAATGTGAATGTTTGGGTCTTCAGAACCATTTGCGGACTGGTGGGTTGATGTGAAGGGGCCGTTCTGTAGGGTCTGGGGTTTGCTAAACGACGTTCGTGTCCAGTTTGCTCAGCAGCTACACTCTGCTCTCTGCTCTGGCAGGTCTGTTCTTGGGTGATAGGATTATGTGTGACTCAGACAAACATCGTAAGCAGGCATCATCTCTTTTTGGCCATTTGGATTTGATAAACCTTTCCATAAGAAAACTCCTAAATGTTTCTTTAGACAATCTAACCAGTTGATATTGGCCATTTGAGAAGCTCTCTCCCTGAATTCTTTCATTCAGTGAAAATTATGTTAAACCTCATAACATGCACATTCATTTTTTTAAGGTATGGAGACTTGAAGGGGAATGAAATCAGTTTGCATTGAGGTTGAGGGGGCAGCGGGTCTGGTGTTCCCTCCCTGAAGCTGATGCATCTTAATGGAAAAGGATGGACATCACTCCCCAAACCTACTTCCTACCCTATCAGCAGCAAATACAAAGATCTCCTCACTCTAGTAATTTGGACGCTTCGTATTCTTCCTCTGTCCTTTAGGCGTGCTGTCCTGGATTGGCGTCAGAAGGGCGGACGCACAAACAAGGCGCAGGAGGAGGCTGGGTTTCTGTCCACGCTTTCCCGTGCCTCCAGCTTCCTCATGCTCTCCACCTCCCGGCATCTCTCTCTCTCTCCCCCACTCCTGTTCCAGCTCCCACTCTTCCTGCGTGACCTTTCAATGGAACTTTCAATCTTGCAGGTTTGACCTAATGCTGCCTCGGACCCCCTTGCCCCCCCTCCCCCTAACAGCACCTCTCCACGTGGTCCCCAGAACCGCCCAGGCCCCCACCTGGCCTCGGGCTTGCTCCCACACTGCCCCGCTCGCTGCTCCCTCTGCCTTTCAGTTCATTCTTCATTCGAAGCATAGTGAG
This sequence comes from Aepyceros melampus, assembly GCA_006408695.1. Taxonomy (NCBI): domain Eukaryota; kingdom Metazoa; phylum Chordata; class Mammalia; order Artiodactyla; family Bovidae; genus Aepyceros; species Aepyceros melampus. The sequence continues at coordinate 65,319 of SJXQ01012514.1, forward strand.
CCTGTTAAGAAAGCAGGTCAGGGGTGTCCCCGCATCTCTTGGAGGCAGCATCTATGACCTGGAAACCTTTCCGGCTCCATCGCTGGCTCCCTGCCCCCGATTCCAGTCCTGCATCTCCTGAAGTCTCCCTGTGGGCGCTGGTGCCCATGGACACCTCCCTGTGCCCAGTGCGGAGGGCAGCTCCCTGGGCCCGCTCTCTGCCCTCCCCCCAGCTTCCCCACTGGACTCCCGGATGAAGGACCTGAACCCAGATCTTTGCCTCGGGGACAAAGACTGGGGCAGGAGACTGAGAGAATTATTTCGCGGTCCATGCTTCCCTGACTGCTGTTTAGAATGAACCCTGAGTATTGCCTCCGCACTTCGTATGCACTTTTCTGTCTTGCTTTTTCTTGCTTGTCCCTCTTCCCAAGACCGTGTGCTCCCCCGATCGATCTCGTGTGCTGTCCATCTTTCCTGCAAGGACGTAACCCGGGGCGGTGAGGCCTGCCTTGTTCACAGCTGCTCTCCAGACCCTAGAAGAAGGGTGCCGCGCATACAGGAGGCATTCAGTAAATGCTCGGTGAATCTTCCATCCTGGCAACGTGGGACCGTCTCAAACAGGTGTCATGTCACAGGCTCTTGGAGCTGGAAGGAGCCTCGGAGTGCTTGAGTCCTGTTTTCTTGGCACAGAAATCCTGGGTAATCGGTGAACTTGTGTCCCCTTGCGTTATTTGGGGGTTAGGGACTTGAAACTGTACACAGCCTGCTCCTCTACTGCAGAGACCCAGCTGCAGTCCACAGACATTTCTAAGAGAATGCGAAGCCCATGCAGGCCTTAGTGCATGTGAGTATGTTCTCAGGCTGTCCGCCTAGGGCTCCAAGAGGCGCCAGGCAGGATGGATGAGCCGGAGGGTTGAGGCCGGAGACTGATGGGCCCTCGGGGCCATAGCAGGCCCTGCCTCTGGACTATGTTTCCTTATTAAATAAACTAGTTTGGTACAGGGTTTCTGCAGCCCTAACTGGCTCACGCTAACCATGCAGGCTGGGGGAGGGCGTATACTGTAGACATATACACAAAGCATAAGTCGACAGTGATGGAATTTCTGCTGGTACTTTGTGTTTAGGGGTGAATGAGCACCCCCAAATGCTCATTACAATGAATCTCGACCTTCACTCATCTCTTTTGAATTTTATAGACACTCATCTTCCCGACCTAAGGATTATCAAGCAGATTCTTTACCACTTGAACCACCTGGGAATCCCAAGTAAGGAAATAGAGTAGCTCTATTTTCAGTAAATCAACTGGATCTCCTTATTTATACTGCTATCTACTTCCACATGTTACATAAATTTTGGATGAAGCTGCTCTTTGGCTTAGAAACTGAATTACCTTTGTTACAGATGACCAATTAGCCTTATATCTCGCATTGTTGAATTTAAATCGCCTGACCCTTGATTTTATAGGGAACAAAGTTCTCTAAAATCACAAAGAAAGACGTATCCTTAACATCATCCAAGCAGTTTATGGATACAGTCCAAATTGTAATTCAGAACTGAAAAGGATGTGTTAGGCTAAACTATCTGAAACCTAAGGCAATAACTATAACTTAACTTTGTTATCCTGGTGGCAGATATATGAACCACATGTATGTAATGAGAAAGCCCTGGCATTATTATATATCTTAAGGACCGCTACGAATCTTCCGTTTAAAAACATGATGCTATAATATTAGAAGTTACCGATTGAGGATGCCGAGTCAGGGGCTGGAGCAGGCTGCTGGAAGCTGAGTCTCTCCTACAGGTTTGCAAGTTGAGGGCTCAGGTTTCTGTGGTTTTCAAACTTGAGCCACTGTGATTCCCTAAAAATATATCATCTAGACAAGTCAACTTATTCCTTTTATTTTCATTAAAAAAAAAAAGGTATAGTTGCTTTAGTTTCTGCTTTACAACAAAGTGAACCAGCTCAATGTAGTCCCCTTATTCTTGAAATGTGAGTTGTTTGTGAATTTTCCAGACACTGCTGGAACAAGAAACAAGAAGAAAGGAACAGGCTCGTGGATGAGATGCCTATGGATTCGGGAGAGATGGACGCCCTTCCTGCCGTTCCTTCTGCAATTCAGCTCCCTTAAATCGCACTGCACGGCTGTCTTTGCAGGGGAGTAGGGTGAGGTGGGGAGTGATGGATGAATTTTGAAAAGCTGTGTTGAGGTGTGTCTCCCCCAGCACGATGCCAGTGAGGGCGGCCAGGGTCCCGGGGCAGACTTGGGAGAGGTTTACTCCTTGAACTCTGCACTAGGGAGGCAGGGGCTCCGTGGGGTGGCAGGCATGAAGGGCCTTTGCTGAACCCTGCCAGCCTGCAGGCATTCCTGATCGGGGAAAACACTTTAATTAATATGCAAAACAGCAGTGGGAAGAGCAGGCAGGTTAATTTCCAAACCACGTCGCTGCCGGCTGCATTCCCGTTGTGAAACCTGGGGACCCTTCCCGGGGTTGCAGTTAAAGGCACAGAGGTGCTTTTGTAAGTGTGGGAGCCGCCTCCGAGGTGCCCGGGGCCCTTTGATCTGCCCCCACCGTGCCATTCCTCTTCTCCTGCTCAGCAGCATTGCCTTGGCCGGGCAGGCTGTTGTTTTTCATCTGCAGCGCGCCCTCCGCTTTCTCCCACCGGCTGCTGGCAGTTGCCCGGGACCAGCCTGAAACCACATTGATGGGGGAGAGTGGCGGCCTTTTGTTCTCTGACTTGCTGCTTGTGTTTCTCTGCTGCTGCTGCCGCCTCTACCTGTGGAATGTGCGGAGGGGGCCCTCCCAGTCAGGGCTGAGACGGGAGCTCCATTCCCAGGCGGAGGTCTCCAATCCTGGGCGGAGTTGTCACGTCTGGCCTGTGCTGAGCATCACGTGGTCCCTCCAGGGAGAGGTGTGTGAAGGGGCTGGAGCCTTCCCTGGCTTGGACGGCCCTGCTTGTCCTGGCCCTGGACCGCTTAACCCAATTAAAGAGCAGGTGCAGCTGAGACGCGCGGGCCAGTGGGCACGTGTGCCTTTCTGGCTCGGCTGGCTCTCTGGCGCGTCTGTAGGCCGCCCTCCTCTGAGGCTGCCCCCCGAAAGCAGACGCCTGTGCACAAGTGATGGACTCTTCTTACCTCTCGCTATCCAGTCAAGGACCCCGTCCTGCCCGCTGGACGCCGCGCATCTCCAGAGTCAGATAGGGACGTTTTCTTGGGTCATGGACATCTTTTAATAATTGAAGCTCCACCCCCAGGAAGAAAACCATATTTTTGCCTGTGTGCAAAATTTGCCCACGTCCAGGTAGTTTTTCACACAGCCCGGTTCCAGCCCAGTTAAGGTGTCTTCACCAGCTTTCTGTCCCGTCTCCTCGGTCACCGCTGCCGCTGGCAACTCCACTCACCACCTGGCTGTTGTCTGGATGGTTACTCTCACCCTCTGCCCCCAGCCCTGGCACTTGTTAGCTTCCCATCCGAGATCCTGGCAGGTGTCTTGCCTTGAGCCCCAGGGCCCCCCGATGGCCTTTACAGTGAAGCCCCAGCGCCAGCTTGGCAGCACGACCCCTCGAGTCCCTCCCCTCCTCTGGGTGTGCCAAGCGCCTTGGGTTTTCCCACACTCGGCCACCCGGCCCTCCTGACCTCCTCACACTTCCCGTCGGCCCCGTGTGAGTCCCCGGTTTGTCTAACATGCGAGCCTTTTTCACTCCCCCCGGGAATTCCTTGCTCCGAGGGACGCGCGTGTTCCCCGGAGCACCACTGGCTCAGCCTCCCACGCCGCTCAGTGTTCTCACTGGTGGCTGAGCGCCTTCTGCCCTCGACATTGGGCTGCTACAGGCACCGTTTCTGTCGTCTGGGTCCTCCTCTCCAGACCGGCCAGGGCAGGGACAGCTCAGGTTTCCACGGGAAGGACTGCTGGGGGGCGGTGGGCTGGGGAGGGCGCTTATCCCAAGCCATGTGAAGTCCCTTCAGTCGTGTCTGACTTTGAGACCCCACGGACTGTAGCCTGCCCGGATCTTCTGTCCATGGGATTCTCCAGGCAAGAATATTACAGTGGATTGCTGTGTCCTCCTCCAGAAGATCTTCCCAACCCACGAATCGAACTTACAGCTCTCAACGTCTCCTGCATTGGCAGGGAGGTTCTTTACCACAAGCGCCACCTGGGAAGCTGACAAGGACTATGTTCTAGCTTATATCCAATATATATTTGGGGCGCCTTGAGCGTTGGAGATTGCACAAGGCAGGAACTAAGGCCCCAAACCCGACCCTGCAACTGTCACCCAGCTGGTCGACCAGACCCACACCAGGGCCTGGTTCTGCAGCCTGGCTCAGAGTCCACCCCACGGGATAGCTCTCTGTCCACCTGCATTCAGAATCCTCGGGAGAGGAAGGAACGTGTGGTAGCAAAATGCTACACGTGTCGATATGTCGAGCTGGGCCAGGTACTCAGTCTCTGGGAGCCTCGCTTATCCAGCTTGTTGGTTCAATAATACTACATCTCAGGGTCATTGTGGGGATTAGAAATATCACCCCAGTTGGTTCAACAATACTACATCTCAGGGTCACTGTGGGGATTAGAAATATCACCCCTGTTGGTTCAACAATACTATATCTCAGGGTCATTTTGGGGATTAGAAATATCACCTGCTTAAAACAGTCAGCACATTGCCTGCCACATAAAATATGTGGAATAAAAGTGGGATATTGAGGGAAGATGGCTTCATTCTGGGACCATACCTCGCCTGGGAAACATGGCTCCTTAGAGGTCTGGCGGGGGAGTGGATAGAGTGGAGCCCTGCTGGGCACTAGCCCACCCCCACCATCACTGCTCCTCACCCATCTCTCGCTCCTTTACCAGCGGCCACAGCCTGTCCATTTGCGTGAAGGCACAGGGTCTCCATGGGGAAACGGGGCTAATGTTTAAGGTTCATTCACTTCATCAGCAACCAGCAAGATCTGCACCCCTCTGGGCAGAGATGCTGGGGGCTCAGAGAGGCTCCTTCCTGCTGCTAAGGTTCATTTTTGTGTGGTTCTGCTCTTTCTTCCTTGTTGAAGTTTTCTCCAAGACTTTGAGGAGGTCTGCAAGAAGGCGGAGTTTTCCCTCTTGTTGCCGATGATGCCGACTTTGCACCTCTTTCTCACAGGTCCCCACCCTGAGCTCCAGCCTGAAGAGTGTCTCTGCGGAGCTTATATTAGGGTGATTATGGTCCCCTTGTTTGGGGGCCTTTGCTGCTTGGCATGGACTCCCATCTGGCACAGTGACCCAGAGGCTTATAGTGATAATGACTGTGGTCTGCAGAGTACTTAGGTGCTGGCCTTGAAGCCTCACAGAGCCTTTGAGGTAGGGGGTCCCGATTTGCAGTCCTGGAGACCACAGCTTGATGAGATGAATGTCTCATCGGGAAGCCAGCCCCTGACCCCTGGCCAGTGGCACCATCAGAGTCCCCTCAGACCCAGGCTGGCTTTCTCCCTTACAGAACCGGGAGCGTTCAGTTGATGTTGTTGTTCCAAATTGGATTACACATAAATTCTCTCTCCCTCCAACATTCAGCAAGCTTCCTGGCAGTCACTGAGGACTCCTGGCCTAATTGTTGCCATGGGTGATTTTCTCAAATCGCTGCCCTGGGCCCAGGGCCACCACGCCAATTCACCACGCTCAAGAGATGCCTTGTCAGAGCACAGGTGACCTCAGGTCATCCTCCCTTTGATCCACCTCCTGCTCTGAGCCCCAGATTAAACTTAGGAGTTGCGTAAGGCAAGGCGGACCCTTCTCCTTCAGGAGTGGTGGTCGGCGTGAGCTCCCGGGGTGGGTGGCTGTGCTCCTCCCTGCCTTCACCCCAGACCGGAGCCGTCTGGGGGCCGGCCGCAGGTTCTGCGCCAACATTATGGGCGATTGCCAAGGACTTAGAATAGCCTGAAGATTAAAATGCTGGACTCGGATCCCAAGGGGTCCCACTGGCCTGTCCTACTCTATCAGAACACTTAGCACCCACTTCCTTTCTTGGCAGATAGATTTATGTACTTGAGTTTTGTTTTTTTAAACACCAGAAGCATTTTGTATTAGGGTATAGCTGATGAGCAATGTTGTGATCGTTTCAGGTAAACAGTGAAGGAACTCAGACATATACATGTACAGGTATCCACTCTCCCCCAGACTCCCTTCCCGTCTGGGCTGGCACGTAACACTGAGCAGAGTTCCATGTGCTATACAACAGTTATCCATTTTAAGTATAGCAGTGTGTACTATTCCCTCCTCCTGGCAACCATGAGTTCATTTTCTAAGTCTGTGAGTTTGAGTTACATTTGATGGCTAGAAAAGTGAAAAATAATCAATTTGGAGGGCCCTATATGGTTGTATGGTTATATGGTGGCTTCCCAGATGGCCCTTGTGGTAAAAAACCCTCCTGCCAATGCGGGAACCATGGGTTCAATCCCTGGGTTCAGGAAGATCCCTGGAGGAGGAAATGGCAACCTACTCCAGTATCCTCACCTAGAGAATCCCATGGACAGAAGAACCTGGTGGGCTACAGTCCAAAGTGTCGCAAAGGCTTGGACTTGACTGACGTGACTTAGCCCGCACGCACGTGGTTTTACATCTCCCTGCAATTCTGCTTTCGGGCTTGGAAGCAAGTGAATGAGTGAGTGACTGAATGAAAGCTCCGAACCTAAAGAAATCAAGTGCTTGAGTACAGAAATGATGATAAAATATGTAATGGAATTTCTGCATAGGGTCAATTAGAGCTTCTTAAAAGCTTGGGGCAACTTGGAAAGCATTCACAATTTATGGAGAAGATAAATCACACATTTTCAAACATCTGACACCATATATTAGCTATCTGAGGTTTTAAATGTCTCTACTGAAAAGATAACCGCCCTCTGCCCCGACACCGTTGGTAGGAATGTAATGTACATTGGCGAAGCCATCATGGAAAACAGTATGGAGGTTCCTTAAAAGAGTACAGTAGGATTGTTCTATAGTCCAGCAATTCCACTCCTGGGCATAGATCCTGAGAAAGCTCTGATCTGAAGGCACGTGCACCCCAGTGTCCACAGCAGCACTGTTTAAGGCAGCCAAGACAAACGCCACCCGAGGCCCATCGACAGCGGGCGGGATGAAGATGTGGCGCGCTATATCCCTGTACACAGCAGAGTGTCGCTGCGGCACACAAGCGAGTGGAGAAACGCACTTGCAGCCGCGTGGGCGGATCTAGAGATGATCGTTCTAAGGAAAGTCAGACAGAGAAAGGTGAATAACGCTGCCACTTAGGGATGGAATCTATAGCAATGGTGCAAGGGAACTTGTTTACCAAATAGAAGCCGACTCACAGAGACACAGAAAACAAGCTCCAGGCTGCCACAGGGGAAAGTGCGGGCAGGCATAAGTGTGGAGCTTGGGATTAGCAGATACATGACTACATACAAAGATGCACAGCAAGGAACTGTATAGCCAGGGAACTGTATTCAGTATCTTGTAATAAACCTTTATTACATTATATATTACATTAATACAGGCTGAGGGCAAGAGGAGAAGGGGGCAGCGGAGGATGAGATGGTTGGATGGCATCACCAACTCAATGGACATGGGTTGGAGCAAACGCTGGGAGATAGTGAAGGACAGGGAAGCCTGGTGTGCTTCAGTCCATGGGGTCGCAAAGAGTTGGACATGACTAAGCAACTGAACACAGCAATAAATCACCATGGAAAAGAATATATTTATACTTATAATTGGGTCACTGTGCTATACACCAGAAATTACCTCAACATTGCAAATCAGGTATACTTCAAAAAAACACCCCAACAACTTGGGAGAACAACTTTTGAGAAATAAAGTAGAATGACTCCGCCATAGACCAGTGCTGCTCTATGGCTGGGACAGTCAGGGCCATACTAGGATCCACAGGATTTCTTCCAGCCGCTCAAATGGTTTTATGTGACCATCTTTCTAACCTGCTTGTCACTCCTTTCCCCCTGTTTTTCCTTGTCTTCTTGGGAAGTATCACCTTAGTAGAGGGCACACCCATCACGTTTGACTGAGTGTTGAATTTAAGGGAGCCCAGAGGTGAATCCTTCACGTTGAATTTTGCCTATTAATGAAAGTCCGTATAAATCAAGGCTCCCACAGCTCTGACATGAATAAAATATTGCACCTGGAGGCACCAGGACATGCCATATTTTACTGTCTTCATTAACCTGCAAATTTGCCATTCAAGGCAGAGGCTGCCCGTCATGGCAGCGAGGAGATAGTCTACCTTGTTCTTGGATCAAGACAGTGTTCTTTCTTTCGTAAGGAGCATCTCTTTTCTCTGATAAACACCTTGCTGTGCTTTTCTGAGGATTTGCAAAGTCACTTAATCATATTCTGCTTCAGGGCTTGGCTAAGTCTTTGAACCCTATCTTTAGGCGTCTACTACCCTGAACCTGGAAAGCATCTGCTAGACATCACTTTGCTGACAAAAGTCCATATAGTCAAAGCTATGGTTTTCCCAATAGTCATGTAAGAATTGTGAGAGTTGGACCATAAAGAAGGCTGGGCCCTGAAGAATTGATGCTTTTGAACTGTGCTGGAGAAGACTCTTGAGAGTCCCTTGGACTGTAAGGAGATCAAATCAGTCAGTCCTAATGGAAATCAACCCTGAATCTTCATTGGAAGGACTGATGCTGAAGCTGAAGCTCCAATACTGTGGTCACCTGTGGTCACTGAAAAAGACCTTGATGCTGGGAAAGACTGAGGGCAGGAGGAAAAGGGGACAACAGAGGATGAGATGTTTAGATAGTATCACTGACTCAATGGACATGAATTTGAGTCAACTCTGGGAGATAGTGAAGGACAGGGAAGCCTGGTGTGCTGCAGTCCATGGGGTCACAAAGAGTCAGATACGACTTAGTCACGAACAACAGCAGCAACAACCTTTAACTCAGGTCAGATGTGGTATAAAGACCCCAGTGCAGTCAACAGAGTAAGACATCCCCAGATGTGGTCACAGGCCAGGTTCCGTGAATGAGAAAAATCCAAGCTTAAGTCAAGGTCTAGGCAGGAGAGTTACTGTGAACTCTGGAAAAACTGAGACCTTAAATATTTTGGTATAGTCCAATCCAATAGCGAAAGTGACCTAGTCTGACAGTTATTCAGGATGTACAATATTTCTTATAAACTATCTTATCTACCAAGCAGATTCTTCCGTGGGACCATCTGCTCAGTTCTGCAGCCCTCAGCTGTTCTTGGAACTGAAAAAAAAAAAATCCTGCTTTGGGAAAAAAATCAATTACTTCTCTTATAGAGACATAGATTTAATGTGTCACAGGAATAGATACTGTAGAAATCCCTAAATTGATCACACTGATTATGTCTCCACTTGATTGAGAGATCTTAGGGTAAATAAAGTGTGGCTCCGTGTAGGGGCCGTCAGATGAGGTAGGCTACCATTTTAATCACAGATTCAGCAGTTTTAGAGAGGAGAGTAAGAACGCCATGGCACTTTCACACTGAAAGAGATTTCAGGCATTTTTCCTGTTGTAATGTCTGGTTGAGGCTCTTTTCCTGGTGTTTTTGAAGCTGTGGTTCTCTGCTACTAGCAGTTTCAAAAATAAAAGCTTCGAATTTGGCTCCATTTGGGGTTCAAGCACATTAGTGCCGTTTGTTCTGGTTTGTGCTTGAGGTGCTGTTCGGCCCAAGTCCTGGCGTGGATGCTGTGTTTGTGAACAGGGCCTGCTTCAGCTGAGCCTGTAAGTAACAGGAAAGGCTTGGCTGGCAGCGCTTGGTGGTAATTACCCCGGTGCATTCGCATTTGTGTCCACAGGGCCTCTGTGCTCCCTCCCAGAAGGGAGCGTGGGCTCCCCCTCCACCCCCATATTCAGGCTAAGCTTGGGGAGAGACGGCAGGGTGTCAGTTGGTGGATAAATACAGATGTTGAGATGCCTGACTTCTGCTCCCAGCCCAGCACACCTGCCCGAGGGTCAGACACACACCTGTCAATGCTTGTGTTTGCCACTGGGACCATGTGGGGTGGGGGTTCTGAGGGGCAGGCGCCGATGAGCCCCATCGAGGGGTCAGCATGTCTGTCCTGCCAGGCAGCACGCTCAGCCCTTGTTCCATCCACGTGAGCTTGGCGGTCCCACCAGCTCTGCTGTAGGTCATAGGGCCTGCGTTTTCACACCCGAGGAAGGTCAGGCTCAGAAAGGACTGGATTGGAGAGCTCCACGAGAGTCAGTGGTGGAGCGCATTCAAATTCTTTTCAGCCCCCAAGTGGTTCTGTTTTCTGCCTCGTGGTCTCCATAAATACAGGTGGATGGTAGCACAAATAAATTGTTAACTCCAGCATTTTTACAGGCCGCACATCTGTGAAAACCACAGTAGTCTGATTATAAAAATCTCATGAAAATCAAATATCTTAATACGGTCCAACCAAGTGACGGCCACCCGTGTTACCTGAACGTAGCCTGTTTCCGTCAAGCACGAGTGTAGCCAGGAAGCCTGTGATATTTGAGAAGCACTTGCCCTCATCCTTGCTATGAGAGGGGCCCTTTCTGAGTAACGAGAAAGGCAGTGGAGCCACAGCTGAGTTTTTGGCTCACTGGAAGTGGGCTGACCCACAGGAGACGGGGAAGCTGTTCATGTTACAGGGAAGAACCTTTTCATTGTTTTCTGTTTTGAGTGGAGGGACTCTATTTGCCGATTGAGTTTGGTCTGGCTGGGTCTTCGCTGCTGGGCGAGGGCTCTCTCTAGATGCAGTGTGCGAGCTGCTTGCTGGGGTGGGGGGGGGCTTCTCTTGTTTCTGAGCACAGACTCCAGACAGAGGGGCTCCGCAGCTGTGGCTCGTGGGCCCTACGGAACGGCTGGCTCCGTGCTTGTGAACTTAGTTGCTCCAAGGCGCGTGCAATCTTCCCAGACGAGGGATCGAACCCGTGTCCCCTACGCTGGCAGGCGGATTCTTATCCACCACACCACCAGGGAATTCCCTAGGGAAGAAACTTTGTACCCTATTCCAAGTTCACCAGTAACGGGGTGTTGCCTGTAAGTTTAAATTCTACATAGGCCCATCTCTGGGACCCTGCCTCCCACGTAATGAGGGCTAAGCTAAAATACCTTTGTTCGGCTTCAGACATCCTGACCTGACCTGGCCCACCTGTGAACCGATGCAGGAAGGATGAAATGGACACATCCCTCCTGAAGGCTGACCAGAACCAGGACTTGTCCTCTTCCCCTTCTAGTGTAAATTTCCCTGAATTCTAACTCAGGAAAAATGGGTCTTCGGGGTGCTAGTCCCCCATTGTCTCAGTTGACTGGCTTTCTAAATAAAATTGCTATTCTTTGTACCAGCAACTGGTCTTTTGATCCACTGGCCTGTCGTACGGAGAGCAGCACAACTTGACCTTCGTAGCAGTCACTCGAGCATTTCCTTAAGCCCCCTTCATCTCCTGCCACGGAGGTGGGAAAGTTACATCACTGTTCAGTTAATCAAATAAGGCCTAAGTTTAGTTGCAGACTCCATCACAATCTATGTACAAACCAAATTTATATAAATCTCTGTTTTCATTTGTGATGGGTTAGTTAAATCGAGCAGGCAGCTAGAATATGCAGCCAAGGCAGAATATGGATTAAATAGATAAATGAGGTATTTATGGCATGTGTAATTATTAATTTTAGTACAGAGTAAAACTCTTACAGTGTGGTTTAGAAATGTTGTGTTTTTCACCTTTTTAAAATGAAGGAATGATATTTCAATCTATTTTCTGTGTGTTTTGTGGTTTGTGTTCCTAGGTTTTCCTATAAGCTTTGCCCACAATTCTAACTCATTGTCCTTGGCTATGTCTTCATATATCATTACAGTCACCCTTTAAATGAACAAAATGGTCCCTTTGAACCGTGGAAGAGGTGAGTGACCTTTTGAAATAAAAACACACTGGTGCAATGCAGCCTGAAGAACCAGACGAGCTGCAGCCAAATCAGAAGTGATTGGTTCACTGGGGTGCACCTGCCAAGCCAAAGCTGCCAGCTGGGAGAGGCTTACGCATTTTCCTAAGTGGCTGTTGTATAAAATATTGAGGCTGTATATGTAAGCAACCATCACCTGATATTTAAAGAGCCTTGTTCTTTTATTTTTCCTTCCTGGAATGGAGAGGCAAGAGTCCGGGGCTGACATATTGAGGACAAGAAACCCAATCAAACAGTGACTTCTTCTTTAAAGTAAGCAGAGCAAAGTCTTCCCACAGCAGATGCAACCAAGAGCTGCCTTTCTGCAGACAGAGAGAGGAGGTTAGGAAAACAAAAATCTCTTCCACTGAAGTAATTATCTTTAATTACTGATTGCCTGTGATGTTTTTCATTTGCACAGAATCTTAGGGGTAAATGATGCTGACAAAGACTGATGAGAAATGGGGAAGGCTGGTTTAGATTCGGGGTGGGGGGTGGTTCTGAAGGACTACCCTTCCGCTTTGCCTACACGGACCCTTCTCCTTCAAAGCTCTGCTGGGGCCCCTCCTCTTCAGGGGGCCCTCCCCCACCCCTACCAGCCCCTGGTCCTTTCCAGCCCCCGAGACCACAAGGGCAGCTGTCAGAGCTTCCACCTTGTCACATGGTTGAGCCCCTTCTCTTTAGCTGATAACCAGGGGACAAGGGGGCCTCCATTCGGGGTTCATATTTAGCAGTGGAATTTGAGTAACTCTGTTTCGTGTTTCGTCCCCGTCACATGGTCTGCACTGCAGGCAGAAGGCAGACTGTGGATGTCTCTCTCTGTCCCCCCAGGCCCCGGTGCCTGCCGGGTTGACCATGAGCAACCGGTGCGTGGATGTGGAAACGTGGCCAGGTGACTTGGGCACTCTGGCTTCAAACGTATATTCAGATATTTGGAGCAAAATCAGACACTCTCTCCAACAGGCGGTAAACTCTGGTCCTGCGGCCGCCAGCTGGAGGTGAGCGGGCTGTCTGCAGAATCGCAGTTGGCAGAGGACTTGACCTCTGCTCCGGGCTGTGTGTGACCAGACGCCAGGTCTGGTGCATTGCTGTTCTTTGGCTTCTCAGATCTGACCTTGGTGAAGCTAACGAGGTCCAGCTCCTCCAGGCGGACCCACTGTCCACGGTGAGCAGTGTTACATGGGAAGCTGAGGTTTCCTGATGAGATCATGGACCTTCCAAACCCCGTGGCCGGCACTTTATCACTGCCCTTGACCAGACTCTGCCCAGGAGTTCATGACCTTTGTTACCACAGGTCCTGCCAGTTCACCTGTTCATCTCAAAGGCAAATTCTTGTTCTGGATTCCATCAGCATTTATTACAAATACTGCACACGGCACTAATTTCCTCCTCCAAAGGCAGTAGGCTCTCTCTTCTAGTTCGTACGAAGTTCTGAGAACTGTCTAATACTCAGTACACAGTTGGTATGTGAGACCAACTGTGAATTCCAAGTGCAAAACTAACCCTTAAGTATAGACAGGGTTTTGCCCTGGTGATCAGCACAGTGGTGATGTATCTCCATTAAGTGGGGGCTGTGTGTGGATAACAGCATTCAGAAACACATTTGAGGGACCTACCCCGTGGTCTCGTGGCCGAGACTCTGCACTCCCAATGCAGGGGCGTCAGGGAACTGGACCCCACGTGCTGCAGGGAAACACCCTGCATGCCGCAACAGAGACCGAGGAACCCATGGAAATGTGTGCAGTTCAGTCCTTTTGGATATGCTTTCTATTTTTTGTTGCAAAATACATATTTTATCATTCGAAGAAAACATGTGTCTCTCAAACGTGTATTGAAATATTTAGGTTGGTAATTCAAGCACAATTTTCCTTGAAAAAAGAAGCATGATTTGTGTTCAGTTTCACAGGGTTCTTTGATTCTATTCCATACCCTTGAGATTAATATTTTAAGGAATTTCATCTTTCTGCCCTTTCCGTAATTCACGGTCAACCGTGAATCAAGTTCCAGAAACTACTGAGGCTGTTTTGCCAAATCAATAGGAAACTGATAATGCCCCCTTTTGGGGCTTTTTAGTATTAATAACAAGTATCATTATATAGCTATGCCATGCACTGTAAGCCTCTAAGGTATAGAGCAAAACGCTTCAATGCACTGTCGCATATAAACCTCCCAGTGATCTTTATGCTTCAGGAGCTGATGAGTTTAGAGATGGTGAAGCGCACCCAAGCCCACCCAGCCTGGAGGCAGAGATGAGGTAGGAAAGCACATCCCATGCTGGGCTCCAGGGCCCCTGCACTCAGCCCGGCTGCAGGAAATCCTTCCAATTTGCTGGGTCGGAGCCCAAGGCGTCCCCACTGTGAGCTGCTCCTCTGTTTGAAATGTCAACTTTGTCGTTAAAACAATGATCTTTTCAACTCAGTGCAGTGTTCAGGGGGGTGTTAAATTAAGTAGGAATCCTCCTTCCTAGTCTCCAAATAGCAGAGGAGTCTGTTAGAACGAAAAGGATCTTCTCATCCGTAAGCTATCACCTCGGAGCTTATGGGCATACAGGGTTGTTGGTATTTCTGGCGACAGAGGGTTTGGGTCCTGAAGGAAGTGAGTGAGCTGCCAGGAGGGCCACCCTTTTAAAGAGCAGGTCAGCGTTTACAGCGCACGGGTGACCCTGCCTGGGAAGCAGTCTGCTTCCTGTCTGTCATGTGGGCCTGGGGTGGTGGGTGGCCAGGCTCCAGGCTTCCGTGGAAGGAGACAGTCTCAGGTTCCCTTCTGAGACCCCTCATCCAGACAGCTGAAGAGCATCTTTTCCTCTTGGCAGGCCTAGAAATGGCCTTGGGGACAGATAGAAGCTTTGAAAAGCAGATCCTGTAGGTTGCGTGTCCTGCACTTTCAGAAGGTCATGTCAGCTGTATTCCTTATAAACACATCCGTTTTGGGCAGAATGGAAGCCTTTGTAAGTGGGTTTCTCTGACTTGCCTTTTCAGATTTTTCAACATTTACTGCTTTCTCTAAGATTTACTGATCTTACAGACAAAGGCTTTCATACAGAGATTCAGGGAAACAGGAGATGTATAGTATTTATGTGACTAAATAGAAGTTTCCCCTAAAATTGTTTAAATCCAATAGCAGTGGACTACGTCTCATTTTTGGTTGCCTAGATCAAATGTTTAGTTCTGAACACTCATTGGAAGGACTGATGCTGAAGCTGAAACTCCAGTACTTTGGCTACTGATGTGAAGAGCTAACTCATTGGATAAGATCCTGCTACCGGGAAAGATTGAAAGTAGGAGGAGAAGGGGGCGACAGAGGATGAGATGGTTGGAAGGCATCACTGACTCGATGGACATGAGTTTGAATAAGCCCCAGGAGTTGGTGATGGACAAGGAAACCTGGCCTGCTGCAGTCCATGGGGTCGCAAAGAGTCGGACATGACTGAGTGGCTGAACTGAACTGAACTGAGATCAAATGTGATCAGTTGAATTACTGTTGCTGTGGATTCTGTGGAATTCTTGTACAAACCAGGGGCTATATTGGTACTCATTATCCATTTCCCTCAACAGATGTGATATTTTGATCTTTTTAAATAATGAGAAGTTGAGCCCTCCAAAATCTACCTGCCATGCAGGAGACCCGGGTATGATCCCTGGATCAGGAAGACCCCCCTGGGGAAAGGAATGGTTACCCACTCCAGTATTCTTGCCTGGAGAATTCCACGGACAGAAGGGCCTGGAGGGCTACAGTCCATGACTGCGTGATTGAGCACCGTGTTTAAAGAACTGGTGTCCCTTAGCATCCCAAACGGAGCACCTTCAGAAGAGGGAGCATTTGAACAGAACTGAGTTGGTTTAAGGAGTGTAGTTCATGTCACCCACCTGACGAGTGACAGATGCTGTAGGCACGAACCCTCCTGGTTTCTCCCTGAATAGACTGCGAATGGTGACTGCAGCCATGAAATTAAAAGACGCTTGCTCCTTGGAAGGAAAGTTATGACCAACCTAGACAGCATATTCAAAAGCAGAGACATCACTTTGCCAACAAAGGTTCGTCTAGTCAAGGCTATGGTTTTTCCAGTGGTCATGTATGGGTGTGAGAGTTGGACTATAAAGAAAGCTGAGTGCCAAAGAATTGATGCTTTTGAACTGTGGTGTTGGAGAAGACTCTTGGGAATCCCTTCGACTGAAAGGAGAGCCAACCAGTCCATCCTAAAGGAGATCAGTCTTGGGTGTTCATTGGAAGGATGGATGCTGAAGCGAAGCTCCAATACTTTGGTTACCTGATACAAGGAGCCAATTCACTGGAAGTGACCCTGATGCTGGGAAAGATTGAGGGCAGGAGGAGAAAGGGTGAGATGGATGGACAGCAGCACTGACTCAATGGACATGAGTTTGAATATGCTCCAGGAGTTGGTGATGGACAGGGAGGCCTGGCATGCTGAGGTTCATGGGGTCACGAAGAGTTGGACACTACTGAGTGACTGAGCTGAACTGAATGGAACTAGCCTTGACTCACATGGAACCAGACAATTCTGGAGGAGAAAGGAACCATCTCATGGTGTCCAAATAGCACGTTTTATGGGGAAACCCTGTGAGACAGGCATTGTGACTTGTCTGAAGTCACATACCTGGTAATTGGCAACACGGAGATTTTAAGTCAACTCTCCTGATCCTTAGTAGTGTTTCTTAACAGAATCCCAGCATCACCAATTATTTCATGAGTCAGACCCGGGTTGCCTGCAGCCATATGGTGCTGCTCTGAAGGGGCAATGCCTGTCTTCCTGCCCCTGTCTTTGCACACTCACTGTCTGCTGCACAGAAGGAGCTCGGCTGCATCTGCCGGACTAAAGCTTAAAGAGCAAACACCGTTTCTCTTGCAGCTCACTTTCAAGTGATTCTAATGCTTGCCTTTGCCAACAAATGTCTGCATATTCAAAACTATGGTTTTTTCAGTAGTCATGTACAGATGTGAGACTTGGTCCATAAAGAAGGCTGAGGGCTGAAGAATTGATGCTTTCAAATTGTGGCGCTGGAGAAGACTCTTGAGAGTCCCTTGGACTGCAAGGAGATCAAACCGGTTCATCCTTAAGGAGATCAACCCTGAATATTCACTGGAAGGACTGATGCTGAAGCTGAAACTCTAGTCGTTTAGCCACCTGATGCAAAGGGCCAACTCGTTGGGAAAGATTGAGGGCAGAAAGAGAAGGGGTGACAGAGGATGAGATGGTTGGATGGCATCACTGACTCAATGGACATGAGTTTGAGCAGGCTCCAGGTGACGTGGAGGACAGGGCGGGCTGGTGTGCTGCCGTCCAGGGGGTCACCAAGAGTCGGGCGTGATGTAGTGACTGAACAACAGCCAAGCTTGTCTAAGGATGCTAACGGTTTCTACCTTTCTGTTGTTCATGAATATGGTCACCTGAAGTTGAAGATAAGGAAAAAGAATTAACATGCAGG
Source organism: Aepyceros melampus (assembly GCA_006408695.1). Taxonomy (NCBI): domain Eukaryota; kingdom Metazoa; phylum Chordata; class Mammalia; order Artiodactyla; family Bovidae; genus Aepyceros; species Aepyceros melampus. The sequence continues at coordinate 82,646 of SJXQ01012514.1, forward strand.
TCTGCTTTGGTACTTGTTAGCACAAGTGAGAAGGTTCTTGGTGACAGAGACACAGATGGATGGGGAAATAGAGTTGGGAGGCTGCTGCTTCTAGCATCTTCTATCTTTGCTGCATATGTTGCCATGACCATGCATGGAGCTAATATTCACAAAATATGTATTTACAAAGCCCGTGCTCAGCAACTCTTGGTAATACTTAAGGCCATTAGGGTTGACCAATGCAGTTACAGACCCAATTAAACTTTGAAAAGCTTACTAAGCACTATTGCTTCCAGGAAGTCTATAGGAAAAGTATGAAAAAAAATCTCAACAAATTATTTTCTCTGGGTGGTATGGTTCCAAGAAAGCACTGTGACAAGCTTCTGCCGTTAATTCATCAATACAAGCAGATGTTTGAAGGTAATGCGTAAAAACTGTAGCCAGGGTACTAAGAAAAGTTAAAGGTAGATTTCATATTTAGACATGGGATGCCATGTAAAGCCTGCTGTGTGTCTGTATGTCAGTCACTCAGTCCTGTCCGACTGCCTGCAACCCCACAGAATGGAGCCCGCCAGGCTCCTCTGTCCAGGGGGTTCTCCAGACAAGAACACTGGAGTGGGTTGCCATGCCCTCCTCCAGGGCATCTTCCTGACCCGGGGATGGAACCCAGGTCTCCTGCATTGTAGGTGATTGCTTTACCATCTAAGCCACCAGGGAAGCCCAAAAGAGTGGTAACTATAGTTAAAGTTGCTGTATTGCGTATTTGAAAGTTGCTAAAGAGTTTTTTCTTTAACTTATTGAAGTATAGTCAATATACAGCATTGTATTAATTCCTGCTGTATAACAAAGTGATTCAGTTATAAATAATGTGTGTATATTATTTTTCACATTCCTTTCCATTATGATTTTCTAGGTGATTAAATATGGTTTCCTGTGCTCTATAGTAGGACTGTATTGTTGCCTCTGCTAATCCCAAATTCCCCTTCCTCCCCTCCTCACTGTCCCTCCCCCTGACAACCATAAATCTGTTCTCTATGCCTCTGAGTTTGTTTCTGCTTCATAGACAAGTTCACTTGTGACATACTTCAGATTCCACATACAAGTGGTGTCATGAGGTATTTGTCTTTCTCTTCACTGAGTATTATGAATCTCTCGTTACAGCCACCTTGCTGCAAATGGCATGATTTCATTCTGCTAAAACAGGAGATCCTAAAAGTCTTCATCACAAGGAAAACAATTTTTTGGTTACTATGTAAGAATTAAAAAAATAGATTCTTAACGCAGAAGAGAAATTTATTTTTCACGTTCTTCCGCAGCAGCTTGTGGTAGAGCGTCTCAGCGGCAGCACGGGAGGAGTCTGAGGAGTTTTCAGGATGTGGGTTCATCTGCTCTGGCTATCCTGTTGACCACGTCTTTACCTTTTCATTCTGCTCGTGGGGTTCTCACAGCAAGAATACTGGCGTGTTTTGCTGTTAAAAAGCAAAATAAGCAAAGACTTGCTGACGAAAGTCCATCTGGTCAAAGCTATGGTTTTCTCCGTAGTTATGTACGAATGTGAGAGTTAGACCATAAAGAAGGCTGAGCGCCAAAGAATTGATGCTTTTGAACTGTGGTGCTAGAGGAAACTCTTGAGAGTCCCTTGGACTGCAAGGAGATCCAACCAGTTCAGTTCAGTTCAGTCGCGCAGTCGTGTCCGACTCTTTGCGACCCCATGAATCGCAGCACGCCAGGCCTCCCTGTTCATCACCAACTCCCGGAGTTCACTCAGACTCACGTCCATTGAGTCTGTGATGCCATCCAGCCATCTCATCCTCGGTCGTCCCTTTCTCCTCCTGCCCCCAATCCCTCCCAGCATCAGGGTCTTTTCCAATGAGTCAACTCTTCGCATAAGGTGCCCAAAGTACTGGAGCTTCAGTTTTAGCATCATTCCTTCCAAAGAAATCCCAGGGTTGATCTCCTTCAGAATGGACTGGTTGGATCTCCTTGCAGTCCAAGGGACTCTCAAGAGTCTTCTCCAACACCACAGTTCAAAAGCATCAATTCTTCGGCGCTCAGCCTTCTTCACAGTCCAACTCTCACATCCATACATGACCACAGGAAAAACCATAGCCTTGACTAGACGGACCTTAGTCGGCAAAGTAATGTCTCTGCTTTTGAATATACTATCTAGGTTGGTCATAACTTTTCTTCCAAGGAGTAAGCGCCTTTTAATTTCATGGCTGCAGTCACCATCTGCAGTGATTTTGGAGCCCAAAAAAACAAAGTCTGACACTGTTTCTACTGTTTCCCCATCTATTTCCCATGAAGTGATGGGGCCAGATGCCATGATCTTCGTTTTCTGAATGTTGAGCTTTAAGCCAACTTTTCCACTCTCCTCTTTCACTTTCAACAAGAGGCTTTTTAGCTCCTCCTCACTTTCTGCCATAAGGGTGGTGTCATCTGCATATCTGAGATTATTGATATTTCTCCCAGCAATCTTGATTCCAGCTTGTGTTTCTTCCAGTCCAGCATTTCTCATGATGTACTCTGCATATAAGTTAAATAAGCAGGGTGACAATATACAGCCTTGACGTACTCCTTTTCCTATTTGGAACCAGTCTGTTGTTCCATGTCCAGTTCTAACTGTTGCTTCCTGACCTGCATACAGATTTCTCAAGAGGCAGGTCAGGTGGTCTGGTATTCCCATCTCTTTCAGAATTTTCCACAGTTTACTGTGATCCACACAGTCAAAGGCTTTGGCATAGTCAATAAAGCAGAAATAGATGTTTTTCTGGAACTCTCTTGCTTTTTCCATGATCCAGCGGATGTTGGCAATTTGATCTCTGGTTCCTCTGCCTTTTCTAAAACCAGCTTGAACATCAGGGAGTTCACGGTTCACATATTGCTGAAGTCTGGCTTGGAGAATTTTGAGCATTACTTTACTAGCATGTGAGATGAGTGCAATTGTGCGGTAGTTGGAGCATTCTTTGGCATTGCCTTTCTTTGGAATTGGGATGAAAACTGACCTTTTCCAGTCCTGTGGCCACTGCTGAGTTTTCCAGATTTGCTGGCAAATTGAGTGCAGCACTTTCACAGCATCATCTTTCAGGATTTGAAACAGCTCAACGGGAATTCCATCACCTCCACTAGCTTTGTTCGTCGTGATGCTTTCTAAGGCCCACTTGACTTCACATTCCAAGATGTCTGGCTCTAGATTAGTCAACACATCATCATGATTATCTGGGTCATGAAGATCTTTTTTGTACAGTTCTTCCGTGTATTCTTGCCACCTCTTCTTAATATCTTCTGCTTCTGTTAGGTCCAGACCATTTCTGAGATCCAACCAGTCAATCCTAAAGGAAATCAACCCTGAATGTTGATTGGAAGAACTAATGCTGAAGCTGAAGCTCCCATAATTTGGCCACTTGATGCTAAGTGCTAACTCACTGGAGAAGACCCTGATGCTGGGAAAGATTAAGCCAAAGGGAAAAGGGGGCCACAGGGGATGAGATGGTTGGATGGCATCACCGACTCAGTGGACATGAGCTTGAGCAAACTCCGGGAGACAGTGAAGGACAGGGAAGCTTGGTGTGCTGCAGTCCATGGGGTCGCAAAGTGCTGGACGCGACTGAGCGACTGAAGGACAACAAGCAAATGTCTTTACTTAACATGTGTCTGCACTACTTCTAAAGTCTGGTCTCCAGTGTACAAACACCCCTCGGGGATCGTCTAAATGTATTTGAAGTCAAAAGTCAATATTTTTCCGTTGCTTTTAGGGTTGATGTTGCTTGCCTTCCTGCCAGGCCCCCTTACGCAGATTCCACTTGCTTCTGAGACACTCTGGATGTGCTGAAATGTCTTGCATAGCAACACAGGAGCTGCCGTTTTTCTTTTCGGTAGAAGCCCAGCACCAGGAGGTTAGGAGGCTGGACTGCACCAGAGACTCCTGTGCTGGAGTCTGGTTATCAAGCTCTCCCTGCCTTTCCCCCTGCTCTCCCCCCCGCCCCCAGGCACTGTGCCTACATCCTTTCTTTCTTTCTGCCCTGGGCTGTTGGCCAATCACTCAGAAAGTATCAGCTAATAATTTAAGGTGTGACCGCTCCCAGGAGTGTTGCATTTCAAAAGGGGCCTCCAAGGTAGAAAATACTTCAATTAAAGAAGCTGAGAAAAGGGAGGACCCTTGTTATTTTTTAACTTGTAAGTTGAGTGTCAGGACATTTAACTCAGTCCTTAGCTGGAGCCTCCTCGGAGCACCTTCCTGTGCCTAATTCCTTCCAGTTGCAAGAGCCCAGAACTCTGAGAGGCACTTCCCACCTTCCAGGCATTACATCACAATAATTTCACCCTAATATCTGGTTTACTCACCTGTGTCTTAGCTACAGACTGAGGCTGAGTGTGATTGAGTTCATCCCAAACAGAAACATGAAAAATACTCAATTCTTAAAGGATGCCTCAACAGCCTGTGAAGAAAGAATTGATATTTCTGGGGGCCCTGCACTACTATAACTAGTCACACTTTATAAACACAGTGATATAGTTCAGGCTTTGAGTGTAAAATGCAATTACCAATTTGATTCCCTACTTTCCCAGATATTTGACGACACTGGAAAGTGAAGCTCCCAGTGTGGCAAAGTTTACTCACTAAGATTTCTTGCTGCCCAAATCTGTATGTACAATCTGCGCACTCCATGTAACGATGCGTGTTAACATGTGCATAGGGTGTGCCTACACTTTGAATACATTCTCATATAACACCACGCTTCCCTGGTGGCTCCATGGTGAAGAATTCACCTGCCAATGCCGGAGACAGATTCGATCCCTGGGTCAGGGGGATCCCTTGGAGGAAGGGACGGCAACCCACTCCAGTATTCTTGCCTAGAAAATCCCATGGATGGGGGAGCCTTTCTGGCTACCGTCCATAGGGCTGCAAAGAATCAGACATGACTGAAGCGACCTAGTGTGCATGCATATTAATTTTACCATTTTTAATGCTATTTTAAGACAGCAATGGAGGTAGGAAAATATCCTTTCCTCTTAAAAATATTTTTACCGTGGTCTTCTTTAGTCACTCAGTTGTGTTGCTGCTGCTGCTGCTGCTTTTAAGTCACTTCAGTCGTGTCTGACTCTGTGCGACCCCATAGACGGCAGCCCACCAGGCTCCCCCGACCCTGGGATTCTCCAGGCAAGAACACTGGAGTGGGTTGCCATTTCCATCTCCAATGCATGAAAGTGAAAAGTGAAAGGGAAGTCGCTCAGTCGTGTCTGACTCTTGGCGACTCCATGGACTTCAGCCTACCAGGCTCCTCCGTCCATGGGATTTTCCAGGCAAGAGTAGTGGAGTGGGGTGCCATTGCCTTCTCTACCCTCTCATTTTTAAATTAAATTTGTATTGAGTGATTACTTTCTGCCAGGCACTGTGGGGAACAGAGGGAAAATAAATCTCCCTTCTAGACACAAAGGGCTTCAATCTAGAGGAGCTGGGGGTGGCGGCTGAATATTCTCTGAAGATATTCCAACTCTATAGTGCGTTTTTGGTGATTTATTTTATGTTGATATTTGTTCCCAAAGCATCCACTGTTCCCTGTTACCTATGGGATAAAGCTTTCAGGCTAACATTGGGGAATGACCACATTCTGACCCAAATCTGCCTTTCTAACTTACATTTCTCCTTCTCCCTTGTTAAAATCATTCTCTCCAGTTACAGTGACTTCTGCTATTATTGTCATTGGACACTGGATCACGTCTGCTTCTGGGGCCACCACTGCTTCCCGTGAGCATCTGATTTCCACATATTCTCCAAGAGCCAGCTCGCTTCTCATCTCCTCTGTAGACTCCCCCCTGCCACCCTACACTGTTCATTCTGTGCAGACGCCCGTCTTCAGGTATCCCCTCTGCCAGAGAGACTCCCTGACTTGGTACCCACTGTAGGTTCCCATGGCAACTGCTATCTTCATCCTTCTCACCTTCCTCTCTAGCCAGGATGCTGGTGGACAGAAAGTAAGTTTGTGAACAGGAAGTAACTTTGTGGACAGGAAGTAGGTTTGTGGACAAGAAGTAGCTGTGGACAGGAAGTAGGTTTGTGGACAAGAAGTAGCTGTGGACAGAAAGTAGGTTTGTGGACAAGAAGTAGCTGTGGACAGGAAGTGAGACTGAGGACAGGGCATTGGTCTCGCTCGTCTGGATCCCAAATGCCTAACCCACACAGTGCTTGGCGCAGGGTGTACTTTCAGTAAATGACTGATGGTGGATTAAAGTTCGTCTCTTTTCCTGTGTTGTAATATTATTTTACCTGAGCTTATGTGTGGGGAAGAGCGTGGAAAAGCTTTAAATCCTCCGTGGCTCCCCAGGTACGATTTACACAAGAGAACTTCAGTTAGCAGTAGTCCATTCTCAACATATGAAGTAGCTGTATTTTCAGATCTTTCACAAGAGCTAATGATTTTAAAAGTTAATCAATTGCTAAATATTTTATGAATCATAACAAAGGTATTCTGTGATAATTCTTAATTACAGACAATTCCAGATGCTTCACTATTTGGAAAGCCTGGGTGTCTTCAGTAGCTATATGTAATTTATTTAATGTTTTTATAATCTCACTGTGGAAAAATTTCTCAATACTTTTTTTAATTAATTTTTATTTTTTTAGTTTGTTTTGCTTTACAATTTTCTTCTCTAATTATGCTTCAACTAAAATAAAAATCTTAAAAACCTCCAGTGATGGTATTCTGTGAGTTCAGAGCCCTTGAAAGGCATTTGAAGCAATTTCATGGACCCTGTTCTATTTGAGCCTTAAAATAAACAGTGACTTAGAAGGCTTCCAAGCTTAAGTATTCTCTCACAGTCAGCGATGAGGAAATTGGGTTAACACCCATCTTTGAGGAGCTGTGTAGAGAGCAATAAACAAGCCACAGTCTGGCTCTTGTTGGCCAATGTGTTAACCACATAACCCGAGAGCTTGAAAGATGTCTGGAATATACATAATCTGAACAAGATGAAGCAGATCTGACAGCCAGGGAAAGACAGGGGCTCTTAAAATTGTGACTTAGCAGCGTGGTGCTGACAAACTGGTGGGGGGCGGTGACTGGCCCCTGACTCCCTGGGGTTGAGTCTCGCTGGCCCTTCGTGCCTCTGGCCTCGGTGTGTTGCCTGACCTCGAGCCTCAGCCTCCTCGCCTCTGTGTGGGCGACAGGGTGGATAACGACGTGCTTCAAAACCCTGGAAGTTCTTACATCAGTCCTGGCACGTGCTTGCTCTTATTATTACACAAATGAATTTGATGACACGATGGTGACTCCACACAATACCTTACCGGCCTGTATTTCGCTCTTTATTCAGTTCATCTCTTTATCCGCAGATAAGATGACCCGTTTTCACATGGCTTCTCGTCCCTGTGCTCACACGCGCTACTGGCCGTGTTCTTTGAGAAGCAGCCTGCCAGATGCCCCATGTCCGTGTGGGGCCTGGGGAGCAGGCCTCTGGACCGGGGGCCCGTAGGCCGCAGACGGCTCACACACTGTCCTCACGGAGTCATCCCGAGGGCCCTGGCCCCAGTGACACATTTCAGGAGCTTTCATTCGCCACATGTTTGTCCTGCTGGCCTGGCCCACGCTCACCTGCTGTGACATTCCCCAGGCTGGCCTCCTCCTTGGGAAGCAGGGGCCCTAGAAGAAGCTCCCTGTCCACCCCTCACGGCCCCCAGGACCACTACGAAGGGGCGCCGAGGACCACTAGCATCACTCATGTTCTCTTCCTTTCCTGTGTGTGTGTGTGTGTGTGTGTGTTAATCTCTCAGTTGTGACCCTCTGCCATCCCATGGACTGCAGCCTGCCAGGCTCCTCTGTCCATGGGATTCTCCAGACAAGAATACTGGAGTGGGCTGCCATTCCCTTCTCCGGGGGTGTCTTCCTGACCCAGGGATTGAACTTGGGTCTCCAGCATTGCGGGCAGATTCTTTACGGTCTGAGCCCACCAGGGGAGCCGTCTCTCCCTTCTTCAGTTCAGTTCAGTCATTCAGTCGTGTCCGACTCTTTGCGACCCCATGAATCGCAGTACGCCAGGCCTCCCTGTCCATCACCAACTCCCGGAGTTCACTCAGACTCATATCCATTGAGTACGTGATGCCATCCAGCCATCTCATCCTCGGTCGTCCCCTTTTCCTCCTGCCCCCAATCCCTCCCAGCATCAGGGTCTTTTCCAATGAGTCAACTCTTTGCATGAGGTGGCCAAAGTACTGGAGCTTCAGCTTTAGCATCATTCCTTCCAAAGAAATCCCAGGGTTGATCTCCTTCAGAATGGACTGGTTGGATGTCCTTACAGTCCAAGGGACTCTCAAGAGTCTTCTCCAACACCACACTTCAAAAGCATCAATTTTTCTGCGCTCAGCCTTCTTCACAGCCCAACTCTCACATCCACACATGACCACAGGAAAAACTCCCTGTGGATCTCCCTTCTTAGGGGATCTTATTTCTACCTATGCTCTGCTCCAAGCCCTCTTCCCATGACCTGTGGAGCAGGCACTCAGACGTTCTGAAATAAGCCTTGGCTTTTTATCCAAAGGTTTGTATTATGGCCCCCACCTGCAAGGATCCCACTCTTTAAAGATGAATCCTGCTTTTCAGAGGAACCACCGCTTTCCTGAGCTCTGGGAGGTGGCTGGCCCCACCCTTGCCTTCTGGCCTCCCCCCATCCACTCCCAGAGACTCTCCTGGGACAGAATTATCCCCGCCTCTGTTTCAATTTCTCCTGTGACAAGAAGCGGGTCGTTTTGCATCAGGTTGCATCAGATGATGTCAGAACATGGAAGAAAACAAAGTGTCCTCCCCAGGGACCCAAAGACTCACAACAGCGGGCTCGGGGGAGACTTGGAGGGGAGAGCGTCTATCTCAGCTTTAAACAGTCCCCCTTATACCCACTTGCTTTGCCATATTTTTTTTTCTCATGGGCATTAAAAACACATTCTTAATTCTTAAGTGTTTTCTGATGCTCGAGACTCATTTTGTTTATATAACAATATTCAAGGTTATATTCAATTCAATAATATTCAATACTCAGGACTTGATTTTGTGTTCATCCTTTTCCAAGGACAGATGATTAAAGTACCATCCACGGTAGGGGTGGCATCTTGTGGAAAGCTTATATCCTGTTGATGACTGTCCTGATGCATTTTTTTAAAAAAAAATCATTTTTTTGGTCTTAAGATCAGATATTTTGAAATAAAATTTATATGCCCAAAATGTCTGCTTTTTTTTTTTTTCTTTTGAGAGACAGAGGCAACAATAAGACTTGAATTGTACTTACTTCTTATCCTGGTTTCTTCTGCAGATGCGTGTTGATTACATTTCAGAAAAGAGTCTTTGACTTACACTGGAATGAGTTTGGGTGAACTCTGGGGGTTGGTGATGGACAGGGAGGCCTGGCGTGCTGCAGTCCATGCGGTTGCAAAGAGTCGGACACGGCTGAGCGACTGAACTGAACTGATGCAGTTTCTATAGTGAGATCCTGGTCGCCTAGCCAAGGGAAGGTTTTGGAGGGGGCCAGCCACCAGAGAGCTGACTCAGGTCTCTGCTCAGAACGTGAGGGCTGGCTGTGTGGCCCTTGGAGCATCCGGGCCTGCCCGCTACAGGTGTGAGGTCGTGTCTGCGAGAAGCTTTTGTGTGATGAACTCGTCTGAGCGTCAGAAAGGCACCCTCATGAGGTGGGAATATGTCGCTCACCTTGGCCTGTGCCTCTAACCCAGGGCAGCTGAGAACCAGCCCAGTTTCCTCCCCTGCCGTGGTTTCTCCATGGATGCAGCACCAGGCCATCCTGGGGCTTCCGGCTGTGGTCCCCTGCGTGGCGTCTGTCCACCCCAGAGGCCCCCCTATTTGAGGGGCACCCCCGGGACAGAAGGCCAGGGGAGGGTGACTGGGGGATTCTCCCTCGTGCTTTCTTCTCCCAAGATGATCTAGAATGTTCCATCCTGTTTGGAGACATTATTTTTTCAACTGCTTTTCACGCCCAAGGACAGCTGGCCCCACTGCTGTTGGGGAAGTTTTGGAGGGCAAGGAGAATAATGGTGTAGGTAGTGAACCTTGGGCTTCCCAGGTGACGCTAATGGTAAAGAACCCGCCTGCCAGTGTAGGAGACACAAGAGATGCGGGTTCCATCCCTGGGGCGGGGAGCCCCCCTGGAGGAGGGCATGGCAGCCCACTCCAGTGTTCTTGTCTGGAGAATCCGTGGACAGAGGAGCCTGGTGGCAGTCCGTGGGGTTGCAAAGAGTCAGACCAGATGAGTGGTTAGCGCCCTCCCTCTTCCCACCTGTCTGCTCTGTGTCCTTTTATTTATTTATTTTCAGATGTTCACTTATTCATGTTTTTATTTTACGTTGGAGTAGAGTTGATTTGCATTGTTGCTATGGTTTCAGAGGCACAGCAAAGTGATTCAGCTATGCAAATACATATATATCTATTCTCTCTCAGATTGTTTCCCATTTAGGCTCCTACAGAATGCTGAGTAGAGTTCCCTGCACTACACGGCAGGTCTCTGTGGCTTCCCGATTTTACGTATGCAGTCGTGTGTACTTGTCAGTCCCCAGCGGCCAGTTGATCCCTCCCCTCATCTGTCTGTTTTGACAACCGTACGTTTGTTTTCTAGTTTGAGAGTCTGTTTTTCAAATAAGTTCATTTTTATCATTTCTTTTTGGATTCCACATATAAGCGACATCATATGATATTTGCCTTTCTCTGATTTATTTCACCTAGTATGTCCTTTAGAATGTTTACATCTATTTGTCTATCTGTCTGTCCATCCGCCTCCTCCTCATCATCACCATCTCTGTCTGCATACACGCATGTGTTCATACGCGCATGTGTGTGTATTTAGCTTCAGTAGGGTGCAAGTCTCCTTAAAAAAAAAAAAAAGGCTGCTTCTTTTCATCCTAGTGGATAAGGTAAGGGAGCAGGTCCTGGAATGGGCCTCTCCTTAAAAAAACAAAAAAAGGGTGCGAGTGCCCACTTCTTCTGCAGCTTGTTCCTTTCCTGTGGTACTTGTCCCTCCCTGGCAGCACATAATATTATAATTATGCAACTTCTATCCTCTCCAAAACCAGGTGTGTGATTGAACTTGTCCCAACGGCAGCGTAATCCACGTGACTCATGCTGACCCCTCGAAAAAGCGTCAGCCGAGGCCAAGGCCTTCTGTGTTCCTTTAAATTTCTTGTGAGTGTTCTCAGCTTCCTGAAGCTGCCAATGGTTCATCCCTGACACATTCCCCTCTTCTATTTTCTGTCCGGGGAACGTTCAGAATTTCCCTTTCATGTTTGGTGTTCTTAGATGTCATCAGGATGTGGAAGTATTTCTTCTTCCTGTTCGGTCCTTGGTGGACCGTGACCTAAGCAACTTCAGCCCTGAAAACAAGGCTTCAGTTGTTTCTCTTATTCTTTCTTTCCTTCTAACATCTCTTTCTCTGAATCTCTACTAGACGGTCTGACCCTTCTGGACAAATCTTGCAAGACTGTGAAGTTTTCAGTTGTTCATCTGTTTAGTTTTGCTCCTGGATCTGAGGAATTGCTTTGACTCCGTCTGTGGACTGTCTGGCCGACACAGTGGAGGACTGTCCAGATAACCAGCCCTGTGTTTCTATCCATTTTTATTTTGTCGGTCCTGTGACCTTGATTTATTTCCAAGCGTCTCTTTCTTTTCTGTGGACAGTTTCCTTCTTCTCTTTCCCCTTCCCCCTCCTTCTTCTAATCGCGGCCAGTTCTAATTTTATGGGTGCAATTTCCTCTCTAATCTTTCACGATCAAATTGGGTTTATTATTATTGTTGTTGTTATTTCTGTTTCCTCTCTGGTGAGCTGCTTTATTTGTTCGTCATTATCCTTATCTTCCGCACTGGTCTTTCCCCTGCTGTCTCGGGGCCCTGGATTTGCTGCGTTTTTATGAATGGAGGCCTGGGCTGGTTCCCGTGGGCGGTGATTGTGGGTTTCCTCTGCAGCCTGCACATCTGTTTCCTGAGCAGGCCTCTTCCGTGAATGGATAAGTCCAGGCTCCGCAGAAGCGGGTGAGGCGCCAACAGTAGGGAAAACAAGACGGCATCCTGGGGGCCCTCCCCGCCCCCTGCCCGGGCCAAGTGCCAAACCAGGGCGTTGATAGCAGAGCTCGGAGACTTCTGTGCCTCCTCTGTCCCTGGCCTCGAGTCTCAGTGATTTTTCACAGCAACCCCTAAGTCAAAAGCACATCCTTCCCACTCTCTGTATGAGGAATTAGGTCCGCACAACGTATTAGCTATTTATGTCCTAACAACTTAGCAACTGTTTAAAAAAATGAAACCAGACTCCCATTACTGTATTATAAAATAGATGAGCAGCAAGGACCTACTGTAAAGCACAAAGCACCGTGTGCAACAGCAGAAAAGAACCTGGAGAATGGCGTGCATGTGTCTGTATAGCTGAGTCACTTTGCTGTTCCCCTGAGTCACTAGGAATCAGCTATGCTCCGATTAGAAACAAAGCCTCCCAAATGCACGTAAACTTAGAAGAGAAAGCAGTCTCTCTCTGCTATACTAAGAGAACCCCACGCCCAGTGGGGGCTGGATGTACCCGTTGGAACGGAGATGCGTCTCAAACGCTGGGGTCAGATCGAGTGCCCATCCCACATTTTCCCGCACACCTTGGTTTTGGTTATATCAGTGTCCCTGTCAAAGATGAGATGTTGCGGGAAGGAACGTTCATGACTGCATTTTCCAAGGAAAGCTTGAGTGGCTTCCTGCTCACGGAAGAGTCTCCAGCTTCAGTGCTGGACTAGTCGTTCTGTCCTCACGTGTTTGAAGGCAGTGTTCTCTTTCTTCCAAACTTGCTGAGCAAAATCTGATTTTTAAGAAATTTGTACATTGGGGAGGAAATTTGACGTGTTGGCTATATATGTGTGTGTATATTTATATATCTGTTGTTGTTGGCCAGTTGCTAAGGCATTTCCCATATTTGTGATCCCATGGACTATAGCATGCCAGGCTTCCCCATCTTCCACTATCTGCTGGAGTTTGCTCAAGCCAGTGACCCATGAGTCAGTGACGCTATCTAACCATCTCATCCTTTGCCACCCTCTTCTCCTCTTGCCCTCAGTATTTCCCAGCATCAGGCAGTATCTATCTATCTATATATCTATAGATGCATTTACTGAGATTTATCTGGGAATAATGGAGTGAGTTGAAAATCTTAGGCTCTATGGTGTGACATTTAACATTTCTGCAGAGAATAAATTAAGGTGTATAATAGATTAGTTGTCAGGTTTGAAACACGTGTGAGATTTTTTTAAAGCCATGTGGTAGTTGCTGAGCAACTGGAAGGCCTGGATGAGTTATCCCAGGTTGTAGGAAATTCCATATGTTTCAGAGCGTCTCCATACCCTGAGGGGATACCAAGTAGCATGTATTTGGGGAAAGAAAATGGAAAAGTCAAGGCTGGGGCAAGATACAGTTCTGTCATAGCTACCTGAGGAATCTCTAGGAGCCAAATTTGGGGAGTTTATGGCCAGTTCAAAAGTGAAGTTTGTGGTCCAATACTTGGGGAGAGAAAGGCGAATGAAGTTTCCAGGTAGGCTGGTGATTATTCATTCAAAAAGAAACAGAAAAATGGAACTGAGTCAGTCATCCCGGTTCTGACCTATACCTGGCTTGGAACAGAGTAGGGTTTCTCACCTGTAAGTGGACATAAGGAAAACGATGATGAGAGGTGTTGACTAAAATATATATACATATATATTTTTAATGGAAGACTTGTTGAAAAATCCAATTAATTCATTCCAACCTCTATGAATTTTGGTTGCCAGTGACGGACTTCCCATGAATTAGCCATGGTACCTCAAACAAGCCGACCAGCATTCCTAGGGCTCGGATTCTTTAGCTGTGAAATGAGGCTGTGGACTGGGGAGCACGCAGCTGACTCCCTGGCTCTGTGCGTGGCTGGGTTGCTCACCCATCCGTCACTTGGTAATAGCTGAGGCTCTCAGCGTGAGGGTCAGCCCTCTTGGATCCTCTCTTCTTTCCTCCCGAGATGCCATTTTCTCCTGCTTCTTTTCCTGCCTTCATTGGTCATATAGTCTCAGCTTTCTTCCTCTCTCTGTTCTTTTCAGATACTGTGATCCCTTTCGTCCCATTCCCAAACTGCTTGTGTCCTCCCAAACCTGCACACAATTCATTAAAAGCAACTTCGCCCATAAGTACGAATCCACCTATCAAATTCATGCTCTTAGCCCAGACCTCTTTCCAGAGCATCAGGCACGACATTATGCAACCCCCATAGACCTCTTGCTTCAAAGTCCGTAAATGTCTTTAAATCGGAATGTCCAGAGCTGAAGCCATTATTTCCTGCCCTTAACTGGTCTCTCACAATAGAGGACTAACCGATTTCCCTTCAGTGTAACCGTCTCCGATCCATCTTCCATCCCATCGAGAGAATGGCCCTGACAAAACCCAGATCTAACCACGCTTCTCTCATGATCAAAACCTTTCGTTTCCTCATTGCATTCAAAGTTCACTTAAAATCTCTTTGCAGCTCTCCACAACCCCGTGCTCACCTGATTCCCAAGCTTTTGTTCCCTGGCAGGTAGACCTTTCAAGCTCACAGCGATGGTGACACTTTTCTTGAGGTTTGCCGTTCTGTCGGTGTTGACGTGTGTGGATTTCCATGGCCATCACCATGGTCAGGACCCAAAACGGTCCGGTCAACCCCCCCAAACCTCCC
>SJXQ01012514.1:97487-112244 GCA_006408695.1 Aepyceros melampus
CCGGCCCTCCCCTCACACGCCCCCACCCCTCAGTCCTGGCAACCACTGAACTGCTCTTCACTGTTATTTGCTATTGTTCAGTTGCTAAGTCATGTCCGACTCGTTGAGACCCAATGGACTGCAGCGCCCCAGGCTCCCCTGTCCCTCACCATCTCCTGGAATTTGCGCAGATTCACTGTCCGCTGAGTCAGCGGTGCTGTCTAACCATCTTATCCTCTGCGCCCCCTTCTCCTTTTGTCTTCCATCTTGTCTCACGTCTCTTTTCCAGGGAGTCAGCCCTTCACAACAAGTGGCTGAACTATTGGAGCTTTGGCTCCAGCATCAGTCCTTCCAGTGCAGATTCAGGGTTGATTTCCTTTAGGACTGCCTGGTTTGATCTCTTGTCAGTCCAGGGGACTCTAAGGAGTCTTCTGCAGCACCACGATTCAAAAGCATCAGTTTTTTAGGACCAGCCTTCTTTATGGACTAACTCTTACCTCTCTCTCATTAGGCCTTCCCAGGTGGCCCGAGTGGTAAAGAATCAGCCTCCTAATGCAGGAGATGCTGGAGAGGTGGGGATGCGGGTTCGATCCCTGGGTCGGGAAGATCCCCTGGACAAGGAAATGGCCACTCACTCCAGTATGTTTGCCTGGGAAACCCCTTGGACAGAGGAGCCTGCTGGGCTCCAGTCCATGAGCAGCAAAGAGTCAGAAATGTCTGAGCATACACAAACTCTGCACACACCTGGTTGAGAAAATGAATAGAATTGTCTCATTTTAAAAAGCTCCCCCGGTTACTTAAACCGTTGGCACACTTACGTTTTATCTGCCAGAAAGCACTTACCTTGACGAAGAGAAGAAGAACAGGTACAAACTCCCAGCAGGATCCCTTGGAAGCAACTAAAGGGTGTCGCTTGACAGTTGAGTTTTCATAAAGAGCTGTTTTTGTAGTTGTGAATTTGTGTTGCGGGCTTCCCATGTTGACATTCTTTTAAGCACTAGGAATGAAAAATCCTAGTTTGGAAAACAAGAGTTGAATATCAATATTTTCTTAGGCTTTGCAACTTTCCAGCATTTCACTCCCTAAATAAGTTTAAGGACCCCTGTTTAAATCCAGCCACTCTACTGGATACTCAAAACACTAGTGAAGGCGTTTTGCCAGGACAATTTATGCCCAGAGATGTGTTGCTGAAAATAAGGAGGGGTCCATTTTACTTGATATTGCTCATCTTTCTTTGTTTTTCTAGGTGATAAGAAGGAGTTCTTTCCCCGTTTCCCCACATAACCGTTTAGCGCTTCAGTTGATGTCGGCCGTTCTGCTGCAGTTTAAAATGCCAACCACAGCACTAACCTTTCACTGCAAAAGTCCAGACTTGCCCCAGAGCATTTGGGCCAACGTCTTTTCTATTTGGCCTGAAAGGGCTCCATTTGCTCCAGAGGTCTGTCATGAGCTGGTTGCCATCCATCAGCAAAGGGTGGCTTACACAGGAACAAGGGAGGAGCACAGGGGCCCTGTCCCGCAGGAGCCAGGCCTTCGTCCACCCGTCCACCCCTTCCGCCCGCCTGGCCTCCGTCCTGAGTGGGTCCTGCCCTGCTCCGCCAGCCCTGGGCAGTCTGGAGGCTCCGATGTCCCCACGCAGCCCAGCTTCTTGACCCTTCCCTTCGTTTCCGCCTGTTGACACAGCTCCGGGTCCAGATATCAATCTGTGTGTTCAGGCCATTGCCTAACGTTTCCCCTGTGGCCCTTCCACGCAGACCTGGCCGGAGGGGCCGCCCGCTGAAGCCCCACCTCGGTCGCTGTGGGCTCAGCCCCTGAGCTGCAGTAAACATCACCTTTTCCCCAGTCGACCTGCGGGTGCACAGAGAACACACCCACCCTTTCCTGCTCAGGTTACTCACTTGGACTTGACCGGGAGCCAAGCTGCTTTCACACAGGAGGCAATCGGGCGCCTCGTGCGCTGTTTACCAAGCCTGCAGGAGGTGATACCAGAGGCTTCTTATCCTCAGGGCCACGGGCAACCGCACAGCGTTATTTCCATTAAGTGAAGTTTAACGTGAGGAAAGGTCGTTTCTCACGTGCCCCATTTTCAAACCTTCGCTGGTTCTCCATCCAACCACAGGTGGTCCCTCCCCGGCTCGCTGCTGACTGAGACGTGCCCAGTCCTGCGCCCGCTGCAGGGGACCCGTGCACCCCTGGGGCCAGGTACAGCTGTGTCCCGGTCAGACTTTCTCTCCTGGCCATCTGCGCTCTTGGTGATGGGAGTAAGGACCAGAGCTGGCAGGCTCCTTAGGCCCTGAAACATGTTAGGGAAGACTTCTGATGTGCAGTAAATGCAAGTCGGAACTGAAAACTGGCAGGTTGGCTGGGCTTCAAGTATGCTGGGAACAGGTCAATTAATGCCACACTTTCACTGGACTTTACATAGCTTAACGACTCTTTTTTTGGTTTACAAAGCAAAACTTTCAGACTGCGTCATTCCCTCTGCTGATCACCCCACGTCCACCCCCATACCCCGTCCTGAACCACTTTCTGGAGCCACCAGCCCTGAGATGCTTAGATTGCATCCAGGACTCAGCTGTCCAGGAGAGCGGCATCTTCTCTGCTGCAAGTTCCTCTCTCCACTTCTCTGTGTACCCGCTCCCTGCCCCACGTGCCCCTCCCTGGCCATGCAGGACTCTCCCCAGGAAAAGCACACACCTAAGTGATGTCTAGACAGCTGGGCATCCGTGCTGCTGGGCTGGGGGAGGGGTCCTCTTCCCACCTTTGTAGAGCTGCCTTTCCCATGCTCTTTAAGAGTCATTTTAAACTTGAATGGTTTTCCCTGCAACTCCCCAACGCCTACCCCTAGCAACTGAGCAGGTGCCCTTGACTTAGACTTGCAACAAAAACAGAGACCAGCAGGACTCATCCTTGCCTTGCAGACCCCTCCCCACCAACCACGCTTTGAAATTCAGGGAAGGTTGTTATGGACTGGATGTTTCCCTCTCTCCAAATTCTAATGTTGAAACTCTACCCCCTGTACCTCCAGCATGCTGGTGTTAGGAGCTGGGCCTTTGTGGGGTGATTAGAGCTAGATGAGGACAAGGATGGAGTCCTCATGCTGGGACTGGGGTCTTTGTAAGGAGAGGAGGAGACCCCAGAGCTATGTCTCCTCTGCAGGAGGACCCTGGGCAGAGGTGGACCATACGGGCACCCTGCTGGTGTGCTTCCAGCCAACAAGACCCTGAGGTTCAAGTTCCTGTCCAGGGAGCCGGTGGCCCCATGGACTCTAGCCCACCAGGCTCCTCCGTCCATGGGATTCTCCAGGCAGGAATACTGGAGTGGGTTGCCATTCCCTTCTCCAGGGGATCTCCTTGACCCAGGGGTCAACCCAGGGTCTCCTGCACTGCAGGCAGAGTCTTTACTGTCTGAGCCCCCGGGGACGCTCCTCCTTCCTTTTTCTGCTCTTCCCCCACACTCCGTACGTGTATTTCTCCATACTCAGCACTGCATTGCCATCATCACTCTGAAGCTTACCATTTCACACTCATTCAACAACTTAGCAGCCATGTTGCTTGTGTCAAATACTAGATTGGCTCTTGGAAGGCAGAGAAGGAAGTGACAGCCGCACTCTACCCATCGTTGTCGCGGGTCGCGTTGCTGATGTTCATTGATTAGCATCTACAACCCAGGACTCGGGCCTTCAGCGCTGTGCGCCCAGTGAGTGGACCCGGTGAGAGCTGCGTCTGCACCGGGACTGAAAGGCCAGCTTCAGGAGAGAAGGAGCGTGGCGCCTCATGGCACAGCTGCGTGTACACGGTGGACTGAGGGAGGGCTTCCGTGTGTGCTGTGCCAGAAGGTTCTCCTGCCTTTGCCTGCTGGGGAAGCAGTTCCTTGAGCTGAGTCTTCAAGCATGAGAAGGAAGGAGTCAGGGGGCAGGGGGCAGGGAGGAGGGGCATCCTGGGCAGAGAGACAAGAAAGCTTGGGGATGAGGGGCTGGAGACAAGCTCAGTGTGTGCAGGGAGGCTCTAGCCAGAGAGAATTTCACAGGACAAGTGGTCCAGGTGCCGCCGGGGGGAGAGGAGGTGGCCAAGGTGAGCCCCAGCTTTATCCTGGGACTGTGGGGAGACATCCAGAGGGATGTTCTGACTGGCCTTTATAGGGACCCTGTTGCTCACAGGGCAGCGTGATTGGACTGGGGCCAGATCAGAGGAGGCAAACCTTTTTCAGCCACTAGGTGAGGGCCGGGGCCCTGAGCGATGGTGGGATTGGCGAGGAGACCGCAGTTCTCCTGGCCTGGAGGGTGGAGGGGGAGGAGAGGTGTCAGCTGTGTTCCCCTGGGTTTCAGAACAGGTTGACTTTGCCAACAATGTGATTCTGTATCAGTTATCAATCTGTGGCTGTTGTTCAGTTGCTAAGTCATGTCCGACTCTTTGTGACGCCGTGGACTTCCCTGTCCCTCACTATCTCCTAGAGTTTGCCCAAGTTCATCTCCATTGAATTAGTGATGCCATCCAACCATCTCATCCTCTGCCGCCCCTTCTTCGGCCTCCAGTCTTTCCCAGCATCAGGGGCTTTTCAATGGGTCGGCTCTTCCCAGCCGGGGGCTGAGCTGGAGAAGGACAGACGGCCGCTTTTCCTGGGTGATGAGGAGCTCTGGGGAGAGCAGAGATTGGGGAGGGGCAGGGGAAGGAGGACCCCCTCCCCCACCAGGCCTGCTGGGTTCTGGATCGCTGATCTCAGGCTGGCCGGGCCGTGGGCGGGGTCTCAACCCGCTTCCCTCGGCCTGCTGCTCGGCTGGCACGGCTCCCGGATGCCGGCCGTCGGGGGCGCACCGTCCTGCTTCTCCCTCCGGGCTGTGTTTTTCTCCTGTGTTTTCATAGGTATTCTAGTAGGAACCGGGAAGTGGCCGAGTCAGGCGCTGTCTGAAGGACACCGTTTCGGTCCTAAAGTTCCTTTGAGGGGAAGAAGTTAACTTTTTGGAAGGAAAAAAGAGCACCTTGGCACTAGCTGGTTTTCTGAGCTTCCTAGGCGTTGCGTCTGTGGGGGTCAGGCAAGCAGAGGAGAGGGCGGGTGTAGAGACGCAAGGAGAAGGCGTGGTCCTCCGCCCCAGGGCCCATCCTCCGGACCCACCCCCTGGGGGGACTCTGAGGAGCCGTCAGGGTCTCCAGGACACAGACCTCGGCGGAGGCCCTGGGGTGCAGTGGGCGCCAGCCAGGGAGAATGGATTCACACTGGGTGGCCGTCCTGCCTGGAGGTGGTGGCCTGGCCCCTCTCTCCCATCCTGGCTCCAGAGCTAGGTGCGCCCCTCCCCGCATGTGGGCTCTTTCATTGTCAGTCCACGTCGCCCAGTTTTCTGTGTGACATCCGAGCCCTTCACTGCTCTAAGTCTTGGCACCTGGATGCCATCTTATCCGTGTCCCTGATGACATTTCCACCTTCTCTTTGCACCTCCTCTGACTCAAACAGAGCTCCTCACAGGAACCCTCCCAGGGACAGCTTCGTGCCTCTGCTCGGGTGTCCCCCTGGAGAATGTCCCATCTCCGTGCGCCCAGGTCCCTTCCCAGCATCAAGGCCATCCAACAGGAAACTCCCTGGATGCGGAGCTCTCTGATGCGACTCACGTTGCTTGTGCCCCTGTCTCTGGAGGTTTCCCAGCCATCAGCCGTGGTTGTGTGTTGTGCCCCTCCTGGACCGTGAACTTCCAAGGCTGTGGCCATGTTTTTGTCCTAATTCAAGGTTCATCACCAAATTCTGCCTACGGTGGGTGGCCAGTGCTGCCCCCACGGCTGACCCTTCTGCTCCCATCTTGGCTCAAAGACACATGTCAAGCTCTTCACTGCAGTGCCTGCAGCAAGGACAAGCCACGCACAAAGCTTCCTTTATTTTTCTTTTCAGTCTCTACCCAAAACCTTTGAAATAAAAATGAAACCATCGAATGCTGAAAATTCATTCATTCAGTAAGAAAATATTTCCCGTGTACAGACTACGTTGCAGGAATATCAACAGATATCTCTCCCGCCCATCCCAACCTACTCCCAGGAAGTCCCTGCCTTCATAAAGCTGCTCGTCTAGACAGATGGCAGACGATAATTGTAGACATCATAAATGTTAGGGTGTGATAAATGCTGTAGGAACAAGACAGAAATAGAGCCAGGTGAAGGGTAGAGGGCTGTAATATTAGGCAGGACAGCCAGGGTGAGCCTCACTGAGGCAATCTGACAGTCCAGAGAGAGAGAGAATGAGAAAGCTTAGCCAAGCAGCCATCTAATGTAACAGTTGTTCAAGGATAATGGGAAAGAATTCTATCTGGAACATAATTGATAAATATGGCTTGTGTGGGTTTTAGGCATAATTTAGCTATGTTTTTTTTTTCTTTAGCCCTGCATTATAACTCTTCAAGAGATAACAAAGAAATTAATTGAATAGAGTAGTGGAGTTTTTATTACAAATGGAAGATTTATAAATCCTACAGTAAAGGGCTTTGAATCCATCTTAATTTTCAAGCGAGGATGTGGGAATCTCATGTTTACCTAACATGCATCTCTGGGTGGAATCGTCTTTGTTGTCCTCTTCCTCATCTGCTGTCTCATCCGTCTGGATGTTGCTTTGCTATTCTCATTCACTGATTTTTCTCTTTGACTTACCTTTCTAAGTGCTGTTTGCCTTCGTGGTAGCTAACTGATGTGTTAGCAAGCAGCATTTGTATTTATTGTATTGCACGCTGTGGCAGCTCTGTGGATAAAAAGTTGATCCTCGAAATAATTAAATTTAAAAATATGTAAAACCATGATCCAAGATCACCATTTTTCATAGAAGTTTTTAATTCAGATACTGTAGATTCACATACAGTTGTGAGAAATCACATAGAGAGATCCACATGTCCTTTGCATAGGTTCCTTTAATGGTGATATTTTGCAAAACTACAGTAAAATATCCTAGCTAAGGTTGGCATCCACGCAACCCCCCAACCGTATTCAGATTTCTGCAATTCTACTTGTATTGTCTGTACAGGATTCAAAAGTACTCTTTTATAAGTATTCGTGGATATTCACAACCAGTAGACTGTGCACCTTATTCAAACATCACCGACTTATGGCAGCTTTTTGTTGCAGCTTTCTCAAAGATTGTCTTCTTGTCAAACAGAAAGATTCCCCCTTCTCCACCCAGATCTCACACATGCTCACATTTACACACACATGCAATTCACATACCATATACATCATACGCCCACTCAGAGGCACTCACACATGCTCTCTCTCACACACACACACAAACACACACTCATACACCACACGTACCATATATGTCATACACCTGCTCAGATACACTCGTACACACTTACAGACACACAAACAACACACACACACACCCACGCACACTATATGCTTTATACACCCACTCAGGTACACTCACACACACTCATACACCGCACATACTTATGCGTCATACACCTGCTCAGATACACTCATGTGCTCACACACACACACACACACACACACACCATCTGTGGATCCAGGTGGGGCCTGATCAGCAGCATGTCTAGGAATAACGGCGTTTCTCCCAGGTGCCCGCGCCGGTCTGGGGCCCGCCCCCCGGGAAGCACCAGAGTGTGGGAACCAGGGCAAGGCGCAATTGCCCAGCTTCCCCCGCGTGGCCCTGAGTGACTGACTTAGTCCCGTGAGGGTCGGAGGCCCCAGCTCAGCCAGTCTCTCGGCCTTCCCTCAGCCCAGTTGTCTTTGCGCCCCCCATGTGGGCTCTCTGCTTCTGGAAAGCCCCTCAATCCCAGGCCCCTGTCGCCCCTTGCTTCCTCTCTCTTCTCTTCCTTGGCCCCCGAGGGGTGGCGGCCCTCGCGAGGTCCTCACGTGCCCCTCACCTCGCGATTGGCCCTCTCCCAGCGCTATCAGCCCTGTTGCTAAGGCTTCAGTCCTTGTTTCTAGGCAAGTGATGCCAGATCTCTGTGCAGTCCCCTGGACGGCAGCATGCCAGTCCTAACATGTCCTCAACATTTCCCCTCCACATCTGTCCTTGGTGTCTAAGCAGTTAAGAAATAAGAGTTTCTTACTCAACATTTACTGATGTGGAAACTGGGGATCTGAGCTGGAGGCCCTGCTCGCCAGGCCGTGAGCGTGAGCACAGCGCAACAGGGAGTCCGCCTGCATATCTAAATTGAGAAATCAGCCTGCCTGCAAATCCAGCCCCAGCGGGCAGGCCACGCGCTCCTATAGACGACAGAGTGCAGATCCCCTGATTCGAGTCAACTGCGAGCACAGTTCACTGAGTTGAGGATTTGTTACGAAATAGATCCCCACGCGTGGTTTCCAGGCCAAAGGTACTCAAACAATGAAGGTCCTGGCCAAGCTGAAGGTTCCTTCTCCATGTGTCTTCATTCTGCAGGTTCATTCACACTGAAACTCAAAGGCACATATGCCTTAGCCAGGAAACTGCGTAAGACCAGGTCCCCTAGAAAGTTTGATTGTAACGTTAGGTCCTCATCCAAATCCTAGCGACCTTTGCCTCCCGAGCTGATTGCAGGAAAAGTAGGGCAGCGTCAAGGCCTCGCTGGAAGGCGTGATGATGGATAAGAGCCATCATTTCTGCTGCCATCAGCCATCACCCCTCCTTATTTTATTTTATTTATTTTATTTCTTTTGAGATATGATTCAGTATCATAATATCCACCCTTTCAAAGTGTGCAAGCCAACTATGCTTGGTGGACTCACAGACTTGTGCAACCGTCACCACGGCCTCATCCGAG
The DNA here is from genome assembly GCA_006408695.1 of Aepyceros melampus. Classification (NCBI taxonomy): domain Eukaryota; kingdom Metazoa; phylum Chordata; class Mammalia; order Artiodactyla; family Bovidae; genus Aepyceros; species Aepyceros melampus. The sequence continues at coordinate 106,204 of SJXQ01012514.1, forward strand.
AACATTTACATCAGCCCTGAAGGAAGCCCGTATCCATTTGTGGTCACTTCCTGTTCCTCGCCACCCCCAGCTCCTGGCAAACACCCATCTGCTTTCTGTCTCTGTTAACTTGGGCCTCCTGGATATTTCAAATAAATGGAATCACACGCCGTCCAGCCTTTGGCGTCTGGCTTCTTTCATTTAGTTAGTGTTTCAAGGTTTATCCGTGAGTATCAGCACTTCACTCTTGATGGTTGGGTAACATTCCATTGTACAATCAACCACATGTTGTTTCTCTGGTTTTATCATAAGGAGATTATTCCTTAAATGATAACGCAGTGTTTTCAAGGGTGTTCCTCCTGACACGGTCACGCCTGGATTGTCCCCTCACCCCTCCTGCAAAGCTCCTGTTGCTTGTTTGGTGATCTCTCGAGTGGCATTCCTTTGCTGTGCTCTTGTTCTGCCTGGGTCCCGCCTGTCCTGTAGACTCGGGCTTGGCTGAGTGCCCTTGTCACGGCGGCTGCTGGTCTACCATCACTGTCTCTAGGTTTTCCCTGAGATGGGCTCTCTGCAATGGGGAAACGGGGGCCTTCTGAACCCACCAGTGAGGAAAGCAGTTTCCAGCTCCAGCACACGGGCAGCACGTTTTCTTCTCTGAAAGGAGAGCCAGCCCTGCCGTGTGTGTGGTAGGGATGGAGAAGGGCGGGGCAGGGTGAGTAGGTAGAAAGAATCAGTCTTCAGTTTTCCAATCGCTTTTCCAGTCACGGAGTCTGTGAAAGTTCACGGTGGTCCTCAAGACTCTGTTTCCTCCCCTCCATCCCCGGCTTTACCGATTCAGAGTCAAGTGATGATCTGAGGCTCAGTGCCTGGTGGCGTCACACCCTGAATAACCCTTGTAGGGTCGCGGGCTCTCCCTGCGACATGACCGGCCACTCGGCTGGGCAGAGTCGGTGAAGGCCCGGTGGGGCTGGGAGAGGGGTGGGAGTCCAGCCGAAGCCACTGTCTCTGCTCAGCTTGGCCTGCAGGGTCCCCACCAGTTGGAGGAAGCTTCATGATCCAAGGCAAGAACCCTCCATGGATTTATCGAGGAGCAAACGCACCCCGCACCCCAGCAACGCTACGCTGCTCTCAGGGACGCCCCCGGAGCTGGCGAGGGGGCAGGGGTCCGCCCCCACCTTGTATGTCCTCTGCTCTCCACTCTTCACCTAGCTTGGCTTGCCCTGGAGCACACGTTCTGAGAGCATTTGTTGAAGCATTCGTGAAGCTTGCTACAAAGATTTCTCTGGCTTTGAGAGGAATATCCCCCAGTCTCAGAAGTCTGCTGTTTTGGTTTTATTCTATAAGAATAAAATTAGTAACTGAACTTGTCTCTGAAGCTGGCAGAACAAAGAGATCCAAGAGCTCCAGGGTGGGACGGTCTTTCCTCAATTGTCTGGACTGAGCAGAGAGCAGACTTGGGCCCATGGCTATCATGAGAAGGGACTGGGAACCCTCTCCAGTGTTCCTGCCTGGAGAATCCCATGGACAGAGAAGCTGGGCGAGCTACAGTCCATGGGCTCGTGAAGAGTTGGACACGACTGAGCAGCTAACACTTATCCTGAGGTCTAAATATTTATTGACTCGAGGTTTACAAGATTCTCTAAAACCAAGCTCAAAGCAACGTGGGAGGGGATGTGCTTTTTGGGAGACTCAGCCTGCTGAATCACTGAGGGCCCTGCCTTCCAGGGTCTGGCCCCAGGTGGCTTCGGGAAGGCTCTTGCTGGCAGAGTTTAGGATGTGAACATCCCCCTCCATTTCTGGATTTCTTTCGTGACATTGGCTCAGGAAAAGTCACAAGAGGTCAGGTCTGGCTTGACCCCAGCCAACATCAGACACATACAGTGGAGCCTGCACTTACCCCAGACACTTGTCTCCTCGGGGGAGGGACGTAGCGTCAGGTGTCCAGCCAAGCTGCCGTCATCCAAACCTCCGACAACCGTGGGACGGGGGAGCAGTCCAGCCCGCCCCCCAGAAGGGCCGGTGGAGCCGTGGTCGGCTCAGCTGCTCGGTGGCCCTTCACGTGGACTGTGGATGCCACAGAGCAGATTTAGAACATCTGCGGAAAACTCCACCATAGGAGACATTTTCTCAAGCATTTTCATAAAAGCAGCACGTCCTGGACAAGTGGACACCGTTTAGCCAAGCCCTGGTGGCCCTGGAACCATTAGGAGGAGTGACCCAGGGCCCGGCCTGAACCTCTGAGCTGGACATACCTCAAGACCCCTCTCTCTATCTGCAGGGCACCGGGGTACCCCTCTCTCTATGTGCAGGGCATCGAGGGCAGCGGCGGGGACTGTGACAGCCCCCAAGGCTCAGGACACAAGCAGGGCCCACCTCGGGGGACAGCAGGCCGCAACCCACAGTGAACAGAGAAGGTGCCTTCCGTCAATGCGAACCGGGTACTCTGTGCGCGAAGACGGGCTGGCCGCGGGGACTTTTTGCTGCATCAAGTGCCGTGTGCCTGGGCTCGTGTGTGTGACTCTTGGCGACCCCGTGGACTGTAGCCCGCCAGGCTCCTTTGTCCATGGAATTCTCCAGGCAGGAATACTGGGGCAGGTTGCCATTCCCTTCCCCAGGGGATCCTCCCGACCCAGGGATGGAAGGCGGGTCTCCTGCACTGCAGGCTGATCCTTTGCCACCTGAGCCACCAGGGAAGCCCAGAGTGCTGTGGCTCACTCAGCAATGGGAAAGTCTGCAGGGCTGCTCTCTGCCAGGAAGGGGTGGAGAGGACCGCCCCCTTCTTTCTTCTCCGTCACCCCCTGTGCCCACCCTGCAGCAATGCAGAGAGCTTGGGGTGGGGAGGGGGCTTCAAGCTCAGCGGAGGTGGGGGAAGTCAGAGCCTCAGCACGGTGGAGGAGGACTCGCCCACGACTCAAGGCAGATTTCCGGGATAATTAAAATTTGAATTACAACCTTTCATACAAAAGCTCTAGCAAACCGGCTCACACACTCCCTCTACACCAGCGGGGCCTAATTTCACCTGACAGCTTTAGGCCGTTTGGAAAAATATCAAAAGGGAAAAGGGAAGATTACGTTTCCAACTCGAGGAAGGCCCCGGTGGCCAACAGTCTCTCTGGAACACAGCGCAGCCTCCACAAGGAGTGAAGCCCACCTTGGCAGCCTGTGGCCCTGTGTCTCCAAGGAAGCGTTCACTTAAAAAACAAGCGGCTGTGTGGAAATATCTTTAGGGACACTTATCACAGGATCACATCTCTGGTTGGAAACAATTATATTTTTGAGTTGATTTTTTTTTAACAGTTAGAAGCTATTTTCTGATCTCCAAATACAAAATTCTAGATTCAAAATAAATACCTTGCCAGTCAACACCAACTAAGCCTTCATCCTCCGCCCCACCAGAAAAAAACAAAACAAAACAAAAAACGGAAGCAAACCCCACCCCCACCCGCTTCTCGAAGGGCCACGGATTGTAGGAGCTTTTAATCGGGTTTCAGAAACTCCAGTCCAAATAGGAATTCCTCACATATTCCAGGCAGCTCTGACCTCCGGGCACTTAGCAACCTCGGGCACAGGCTTTTGAATTTGCTTAAAACTATTAAGAAGTAATTAAGTAGTTAAAGGGTCTTTTTCAGCCTGGCTGAGTTTGGAAGGGGGGTTCAAAGAAAGAAAACAGCACCCTTGCTGGCCCGGCCTTCCTTTGAGCTGACCTTGCACGCTAACCCTTGCTGGCCCGGCCTTCCCTTGAGCTGACCTTGCACGCTAATAGATTCATCCTGTATTTTTATGCTACTGCCAATTTATGGCCTACAGGAAACTAATCTTGTACAATAACTACCTTCCTGTACTTAGTTCCTAAATAGAGCCAAATGGATCTGGTGGCGGAAACGCTCGTCCAAGCCCCCGGGAAGCCAGGCCGAGGCTGCAGGAGCTCGGAGGCTGAGGCGGGCGCTGGGCCCACACCGACCCCGCCGCGTCCGGATGCCCTCGCCTCTTGGCTGTCCTGCGCCCTTGTGAGCGGAAATTGAAAGCCATCCTCCGTGCCAGGCCTCCCGCGAGGGTCTCAGCTTCCACTGGAGGGAGGGAGAAATGAGCCCTGGGAGACACGGTCACATGAGTTTAGGGAGTGAGGGGCACACAGCCTGGCACCCTGGCGCCGAAGACCTCAGATGCTCTGGTGTGAAAGAAGAATCCCCAGGGAGAGAATCTGGGGCTGAGCTGGTGAGAGCTGTGTTCTCCTTTGAAAGTCAAAGTCTTGCATTATAAGAAGAGGAAGGGAGAAAGAGGCAGAGGCTGACTTGAGACTTGGTGGCATTTATTCCAGAGCCTTTCACGGCCAGGTTGAGACGATGGGGGCAGTCCCAAGGCAACGTGACCCCAAGTCAGAGAGCCTCTGGGGACCCTTCTCAGAGCCTTGGATAGCTGAGCTGGGAAAACTCTAGAGCTCTTGACCCTCCACAGGGGCCCTGGTCCTCGGGGTTTCTGCTTCCCCACTTCTATCCCATGAATTAAATGACTTTAGTCCACTTTGCTCAGTGGCTCACTCAGTGCTGTGTAGGCAGGGATCAAACCCAGGTCTCCTGCATTGCAAGCAGATTCTTTACCATGTGAGCCACCAGGGAAGGCCCAGAGTCCACTTTCTCTTAACTTAGAGTCTTGTTCTAAGTTGTAGGGAAGCCTCTAGCACAGAGGGAAGTGGAGCCCTCTATCAGGGCTGGAAAACACCGCAAATCACCGCTGGGTCCTTGCCTTTAAATCCAGGGAGGAGGGGCCCCATGGAGGCACACAGCTGGGCAGCTCTGGAGTCTCTCTGTCCCCAGAGCCTCCCAGGGGCCTGACCAGTGCGGCTCAGGGCTTGGGATGCCCGTGGGTGATCCCAGGGCTCTGTGTTCAGCCGAGCATTGTCACAGGGGAGCCAGAGCAAGGGTGTCCCACGTGGAGGCCCCACCCGGGCCCCTCGTCCTGGGTGTGCTGGGCACCAGGTTCTCAAACCGTTTACCTCCGACTGGGCCCTGAACCCGTGTGCCAGGACTCGAACCCAGCCAAACCCGGTCTTCCAACTAAGATCACAGACCTGGTTTCAGGACCTAATGAAGCTCAGGTTCTCGGTGTCTCATCGCAGAAAGAATTCAGAGAGAGACAAAGTGATAGGTAAGAAGTGGATTTATTCAGAGAGAAATACCCTCCACAGACAGAATGTGGGCCGTGGCAGAGGGCGGGCGGGCGGCCTCCAAACTTGGCGCGGATAGCTTTTATGGGCTGGATCATTTCACAGGCTAATGAGTGGGAGGAATATTCCAATTATTTGGGGGAAGGAGTGGAGATTTCTAGGAACTGGGCCACCAGCCCCTTTTTGGTCTCCTGAAGGGCCTTGGAACTGTCATTTCCCTTCTGGGCGTGTCATTTAGCTTGCTGATTGAGGATTCTCTGAGAGATCAGTTGGTAAAGAAGCTGCCTGCAATGCAGGACACGCTGATTCAATTTCTGGGTTGGAAAGACCCACTGGAGAAGGGATAAGCTGCCCACTCCAGTATTCTTGGGCTTCCTTGTAGCTCAGCTGGTAAAGAATCTGCCTGCAATGCAGGAGACCTGGGTTTGAGTCCTGCATTGGGAAGATCCCCTGGAGAAGATTCCCAATATTCTGGCCTGGAGAATTCCACGAACGGTATAGTCACAAAGAGTCAGACAGGACTGAACGGCTTTCCCTCCCTTTGAGGGTCTAGGTATCGTTGCAGTTGGTGCGTCTCTCTCTTGGACTCACTTGATTGTATTCAGCTTATGCTGCATCCTCAGGCCGCATCTTTCTTTCAGAAGTTGTGCCCTGCCCCCTTCCCTCCTGTGGCAGTCCCTGTCTCAGGATGAGATGTGAGCTTGCAGGTGGGGAGGTGATGATTCGAGTCGCTCAGAGCCCAGTGGGGACGTGGGGGAGGCATGGAGAGCATGGGGCCGCGGCCGCAGCCGCCGAGGGTCAGCCCAGGAGCGCTGCTCGCCCCGGGGGCTGCTCACCAGGCGTTCCACAGAGTCCAGCCGCGAAGAAGCCCGCGGCCATGCATGGAGCCCTTACCAGA
>SJXQ01012514.1:112329-130097 GCA_006408695.1 Aepyceros melampus
AGTGGCTCAGCGAGCAGCCGGGGGATGAGAAAGTGGGGTGTCCAGGAGTCCGGGGGGCGGCTCAGCGAGTGGCCCAGCGGTGAGAAGTGGGGTGCCCAGCCCTCTGATCACAGCCGGTGGCCCCGGGCCGGCCCCCAGTATTGCTGCCTCTGGGTCCTTACCCGTGAGAGCCGGGGAACATGCCTGGCCTCCCTGGGCTGGCTGGGATGGAGTGAGCAGCAGAGCGAGCCAGGGTGGCCCCAGCTCTGCTGCTTGCTTGTGCTGTGCGTTCCCTTAGACGCAATCCGCACAGCCCCTCGTCAGTTTCCGGTCTCTGCAGGAGGGGCCGCCTCGGCCTGCGTTGTGAGATGCTGGCCACGGTCCGCCCGCCAGGCAGGTCACAGGCGCCGCGTCCTTCGGCCTTCCGGGCCTCAGGTTTCCTCCTCCCGCGGGACACTAATTATACTCCCTTTGCAGGACAGCGGCGCTGGTCACATGAGATGCTGGAGTCGGGGACTTAGCGCTGAGCATAAACAGCCGCTCTGGTTATTTTTAGCGCTGCCATTACCGGGTCCTGAGATTGCCTGGGCACTTCTCATTGGACGCTCACCTGACTGGCCTCCCCGAGCAGACCTTTCCTGACCCTCTGCATTCCTCCTGGGCTGGCAGCCCAGGGGTGCCATTTGTGGTCTCACCGTCCTTTATTTAGGATGCTGGCAGCCTGGGGCACGTTGTGTCATCACAGGTCACACTCAAGCGACCTGGGAACACCCGGCTGGAGTGGGGACAGCATGACCCCACGTGGGTTCACAGGTTCCCAGGGGTCGGGGGACTTACTTTCACCCAAAGTTCTTACCCTCCCTTTACGCATAAAGGAATCCCCTATAGAAAGTCTGAGTTTTAAACAATTATAAACTACTCACAGAAAAGCTGAAAGTACCACCCAAATAATTTACTGCCTGAACCTTTTGAGAACAGTTTGCCTCCGTTACATCCTACGACCCCTGAACATTTTAATCTGTATCTTCTGAACACACGAATGGTGTCCACATCACCTCAACAGAGCCGGCAAAAACAGACCTCACAGAACACAGCCCCAGACGGCACGCACGTCTGCCCTAAAAAGCGGTCGAAAAAGAAAGGACCCGCTTCAGAACCTCGTGTCGCATTTGGCCATCTTGTTGCTTTGCTCCTCCCCGCCCTGGAGAAGTTCCTGGATCTTCTTGGACCCTCGCGACCTTGGCCCCGAGGAGACGCCGGGTCTGTCCGAGGCCTCCTCGTGACCAGAGGTGGCCAGGCGTCTGGCAGGAAGGCCCTGCAGGGACGATGTCCGTCCCTGGCCACCGAGATGGCCTCTCTGGTGTGCTCATGCCTCCTCCCTTCGGTGACGACACCAGTCGGGTGGGAACCTCCTTAAACCCGTGTGTGACCTGCTCCTCCTCCAGCAGGGGGTTTACTCATTTCTCTACTTGCCTCTACTGGTGTGAACTTGCGGTTTCCACTTCACTTGATGGATTGTAATCTGTCATCATTATCACTTACCGCGATGCTCCGAGGTGTCTGGATGTGATGCTTCATCACCCTCTAAACATGTCCTCCCCATCAGCTTGAAGACAAGCTGCAGACTGACCGCAGCCCCTCCCTGCCCTGGACTCCGAGGAGCACTGGTTCCCCTAAGGGGAGAACGAACTCTGCAGCGAGGTCTGGAGCGGGTGCTGGTGTCCGTGGACAGAGCCGGCCGGCATGCACACGCACAGGCAGCTCCAGACACATCTACTCATGCTGAGAAGCCCGAGTTCACCCCAGAACCCCCAGTTCAGCAGCCCCGGACGGGCCCTGCCTCTCCTCCCATGTTTGTAACTCTTGCCCCCGGTGCTCAGCCTCGCCAGCCGCTGTCGACCGCTGCTGCCACCTTTCCCTGACCTACAACCTTCCAGCTTCTGTTTGGCCTCCTGCCAGACTGCACCCCACCTGGGCTTTCGCCGCACACGGTCACCCCCACCTCATAAGCGCTCCTGTTGCTGTTCCTCCCATATAACTCTCTCCTCCCCATGAAGCCTCTGGCCCTTTGCTCCGGTGCCTGGCACCTCCAGCTGTCCTCCTCATCCTACTGGGAGCTGCACCCCCACCCCAACTTCGACCCCCACTTGGATACGCTCTCCATTCTACTCGGGGTCCCAGTACTCAAGAGTGTCCCCTATCTCAAGCTGCAGTGGTCCCAAAGGCTGCCCTGGTCCCACGCCCTCCCCTCCCTTCCCAGCCTCCATCCTGCTGCCCCACAGCCCCAGGGACACCTCTGTGCCCAGCTCTGTCCCTGGCAAGGCTCACCTAATGCCACTCTGCCCCCCAGTCCTCCATGGCTCCTTCCACCCAACGTGGCATTTACATGGCTCCAGCCAACCGAGTGGCTTTAGGAATGAATTGATGGGGAAGACAAGGGTTTCAAAGAAAAGAAGGAGACCCCCTAAAATGCTTTAATGGTTTCAGTTACTTTCTAGAACAATGCTAATAAAAACTCACTCTAAAAAAATGTACCTTGCTATGCCCTAGGGCTTAATAGGCATGGAGCTTGGTGAGGATGAGACATCTGGTCACCCAGACCTGCCTGTCGGTCAGCAGAGCCTCTGGGGGTGTACCTGGGGTGGGTGGAGGATACCACAGCAACTGATAGAAGCGCAGTGGCAATGACCTCCGGGAGCCTCCACGTCCACATCTGCGTTGGACATACTCTGTGCACCGAGCTGTTGACGGAAGTCCCGTGGTTTCTTTCTGTCCTCTCTGTCGACCTCCTAGGTGATTCTGGGCGTCCGTTGGGGAGGCGAAGGCAGCGCGCTGGCTCCTACCCCAGTGTGGTCCGGGCCAAGGGTGGCGCTCTCAAGACCCTTCGTGGGGCCTTGGGAAACAGCATGTCTCGAGCTGGACCCTCTGTGCTGGCCGTGCTCCGTCTGGCTCAGACTCTACATCTGCTAAGCATTTCAATATGCAGTGACTTGCTTAGTGAGTGCAGTGTTTACTCAGGAAATGCCAGCTAGCCAACAGAAAGGTTCACGAGCTCAGAGCCTATTATCAACGGGGCCTTGTGAAGCTGGGGAGGGGAGGTGCCGTGGGAAAAGAAGGGCTTGCTCACCAGAGACCTGCTGAGACGTGATGCCTCTTTCCCTCCCAGAGTCAGATACATTCTCGGTGTTCCCATTTCATCTGTAGATGCTGCGGGTCACTTTAAGAAGGCATTTTCAGGGAAAATTGCCCTTAGACAAAAACATTTATTATGTGATTAAGTAAGCATGTTCAAATCAAGTGGAAGATGACATTTCCGTTCATAGATAATGCTAGGATATCAGCTAATATTTGTAAACATCCAGCAAAGCAGCACATTGACAAAACTCAGATTCTTACTTCAAGGAAATTTTAAAAAATCGAGATGAGCCAAAGGGTCAAATATAAAAAAGAAAAAAATATATAAAGATCTAAGCTGAAATACAGGTAGAAATGTAACCAACCTCAGAAGCATGCTTTCTAAGCATGAATCAATGGAAGAAACTATGAGAGGGAAGAGTCATAAATCTGACAGTAAAAGTTAAAAACAAAACTTTAAGTGAACGAAACCCAAGAGCAGGGATGAAATCAGAAGACAAACAGAGACCGGGTAAATATTCTGGACAAATGGTTCATGGCCTTCTCTGAGGCAGCTCTTTTGCCAATCAGGAGGAAAAACAAAAAAAGATGATTGTTTCCAAAGAGAAAATTTCCAAAGAGAAGAACAACAAAAATATAATTTCAAGTGGCCTAAATGAACCTTGAGCAAGTACAGAAGGAGAGAGGATGTTCCAAACTGATATGTCACTCCTGGTGTAAGGAAAGCCTCCATTTGACACAGATTGCTGCGACACATTCTGGAGTTACTTACAAATGCAACAGAGAAAAAGTGCAAAAAAAACAACAACAAAAACCACGACATTGAAGGAAAACTTTCAGATCCGAGTCAGGAGTTCTGCCAGCCCCCTAGCAGGCAGGGAGTGGTGACATGAGAACCCCACCGACAAATCGGAATTATATTTTGTTTCATGACCACACACAAGTTATTCTTGGGTAAAATGCATCATAGATTTTCCCAACTAGTTTGCTATGGTAAGTGTTCACTCCCTATCAAATAATCCATTTAACTAAAAAAAAAGAAAAAAAAAATGACAGTACCTAATACTTACTGAGTACATTCTAGGTACAGTGTTACATATACAGAAATTTATTCAGTCATCACAATAAGCCTGAACCTTAGGTTTTATTATTATTATCCTGGTTTATAAATTAGGGTTTTGTGTCTCAGTTTTCATGTATCAGTTAGTGCCAAAGACAAAATCTAAGTTCCAAGGGCCCCCTTAATGTTAGTCATCACCACCACCACCAGCTTCTTTATCACTGTCTCGCAACCACCATTACCATCTTCATCACCACCATCACCACCACCATCATTGCCACCTTCACCATCATTACCACCATCACCACCATCACCACCATCACCATCACCACCATCACCATCACCATCACCACCACCACCATCACCACCATCACCATCACCATCACTATCACCACCACCATCACCATCACCATCACCACCATCACCATCACCACCACCATCACCACCATCACCATCACCACCACCATCACCATCACCACCATCACCACCACCACCACCACCACCACCATCACCACCACCACCACCACCACCACCATCACCACCATCACCATCACCACCATCACCACCACTATCACCATTATCACCATCACCATCACCATCACCACCATCACCATCACCACCACCACCACCACCATCATCACCATCACCACCATCACCACCATCACCATCACCATCACCATCACCACCACCATCACCATCACCACCACCACCACTATCACCATCACCACCACCATCACCAGCATCACCATCACCATCACCACCATCACCATCACCACCATCACCATCACCATCACCATCACCATCATCACCATCACCACCACCACCACCACCATCACCACCTTCACCACCACCATCACCACCTTCACCACCACCATCGTCACCACCATCACCATCACCACCACCACCATCACCACCTTCACCATCTTCTTCACCATCATTACCCCCGTCACCATCATCACCATTGTCATCATCACTGTAATTCTGGACCCAGTTCATTCTGGTCCTATAATCCCAAAGGCATCCCACCCTTAATCTTTGACACTCCCACCTTTGCCACTTTGGCTGTTGAAAGATATTTTTCCTTCAAAGTAACTAAGTCAGTGTTAGTTGCTCAGTCATGTGTGACTCTTTTCAACCCCATGGACTGTAGTCCGCCAGGCTCCTCTCTCCATGGAATTCTGCAGGCAAGAATAGTGGAGTGGTTTGCCATTCCCTTCTTCAAGGCTTTCCCTCAAAGTGCATATCAAATGTCCCTGTGGTTCCACATCTTTGATGCCAAGTGAAAGCATATCTCCTTACTATGGTATTATATATATATTTATATATGAAATCAGTGATGATATATGTCTATATCATATATAATGTATAAATATAAATATATGTGCGTGTGCTCAGTCATGTCCCCATGGTTGTGTCCTCTCTGCGACTCCATGGACTGTAGCCCACCAGGCTCCTCTGTCCATGGGGATACTCCAGGAAAGGGTATTGGAGTGAATAGCCTATCCCATCTCCAGGGGATCTTCCCTACCCAGGAATTGAAATGAGGTCTCCCGCCTTGCATTTGGATTCTTTACCAGCTGAGCTACTAAGGAAGCCCTAACCATATAAATATATATATACATATGATCTTTAAAATGTATAGTTTAGACCTACCTGAAGGTCCAGCACTTAAAACACCGCAGGTTATGGATTTGTGGAAACCACGGAAAGCACATGACATTTATGTTTGTATCAAATAAGTCGGTTACATACTAACACTGAACAAATTCTGGGTCACCTGCTCTCTCAATTATGATGCAGGCCACAGCCACCTCCAGCAAAGCTCAAAACTCTGGTGCCCACTTGGGGACAAATAAGGCCATTATTTGATATCTAAAGTGGATGGAGCTCTTGAAAAAAAAATCTATTTGTTGGATTTCCTACCATCCTCTCTGGAATTTGACTCTTCTAAGTATGCCCTGGCTGAACTGGCTAAATGTTAAAGACGCTCCAGAGTCTCATCACCTGAGACAGGTAAAGGAGGCTCCTGAGCCGCGGCCCTCACTGTTTCAAAGCGGAGGCGAGAAGTGACCAGTCCGTCATTGAAGCCGGATGTGCTTATCTGTGCCTGCGTCCACCGGGACCAAATACCAGATCCACTTGAGATTTTTTCCTAGTGCTGGCAAGGCATTACCAAAATCAACATTGAGCTGCTGCAAGTGGGTTTGGAGATTATATGTATATATTTATTTAAAAATGAAGTTCTAAAATTGTAGCTGAAGCGGATGGGCACGATCCCAGAGGACCATGTTTCCTTCCGTGACAGCGCTTCTCGAGAGAGAATGTTTGCTGTGCTAAGATTCGCTTTTAAGATTTTCGAATCCGCAGCTTGCAAGAGCCCATCCAGAAAGCTGAACATCTAGGAGGCAGATACGTACCCTTACATGTGGAGCAGTTTGGTACTGCCAACTTAGATGCATGTCGGTAGCAAAAAGCCTCTGTTTACGCTCCTTGGTACAGGGTTTAAGATGAGCAAGAACAAGGGAAATGTGCCAGACTTTCCCCACCCTCCCCCGCTTGAAAACTCCTGAGACTCTTTCCTCTGTCCAATTAGATAATTTCATCATGGAAAGGCTTTCATGGAGCTCGATTCTTTTAAAAACACACACCGCGCCTTGGCACGGCAGACCTGAGACTCAGCGTGATGCAGAAAGGCAGCGTCTGCCTGTTGACCGCAGGATGGCCTCCCACAAGGGCTGGGGTCCTGAGACTCAGGAAAGCTTTGGATGGCAGATGCCGGGGCTGTCTGAGGACACCTTCGGTGACAAGAGCTGAGCTTGCTCATTCATTCTGCTTGCCACCAGGAAAATGGACAGCTGTCTCCTCTTGTGTGCGTTTCTTACAAGAGACGAGACGGCAGGGAGGAGGGGCAGAGACAGAAGGAAGACATCCAAGAGGAAAGGACACAGGCATCCGTGAACCAGCGACAGGGAAGCTTCGTAAGTAAGAGGCAGCTGAACTCAGAGCCACGCGCCAGGCGTGGGCTCCTCTCACGGTGCTTTATACGAGGGCAGGTTCTTCGGATCAGAGGCGGCACAGGCGGGACCCCGCGGGCAGGGGAGTTTACACTTTCTGAACCACCAGGGACCCCCTGCCTTCCTGTTTGGTCACGTGGTTTAGCGGAAGCCTCTCCAGAGGGCCTCTAACCCGCACGTTTTAAAAGAGAATGCAGAAGAGGAATCTTGAGCATGTGGGAAGCTGCTGTCTCCCCTCTGCCCTTTGGGACATGGAGAAGTCCCACACCCGTGTGGCTGTAGGGCCTCCGTGGCCGCCTCCACTTCCTTCTTGCCGCCTCGCATCTCTCCCACAGCCCCTCCCACGGAGGAGTTCTCTGGCGCCTCAGTGGCTCTCTGCTCCCCCGACAAGGAGCTTGCAAGGCTTCTAGCAACTGCCATGCCACTGATTCCTTCTGGGAAGTTCAGATGGACTGGAAGGTCCATGTAAAGGCACCGGATATTCATAAGGGCCAGGCTCTGCTCTGAGCTTTGCGTTCAATTTCTCATCTTTTTTTCCCCCACAAAACTGCTAGGGCTGAACCCCCACCCCCCACTCCAATTATAAAGAGGAATGGCCTGGAGAATTCAAAATTTCCCTCACTGACTTTTACGTGGTGGCAGCCAAAATTCCAACCAAGACGGGTGACTTCTGTCTTAACTTGAGCATTTCCCGTGAGCGAGCAGGTCTTCCACATACTGTGAGACGATAGTTCCCAGAAACAAGCCTGATGGCTCACGCCTCCTCTTGGGAACCAACCTGGGAGTCAAGGGCATCCAGGCTGCAGGCAGGCAGGGTTTGCACGTGGATCTTGGAGAGAGCTGCCTGGAAGGCTGGTGAGGGTGGGGACTGGTGACGCTCAGATAACCCTGCCGTGACTCCCTGCACTGGCTCCAGGGCTGGCTCCCCTCATCCACTCTCTCTGGTCAAAGCTGCGGTTTCTCCAGCGGTCATGCACGGTGTGAGAGCTGGAGCATAAAGAAGGCTGAGTGCCAAAAAACTGATGCTTTCCCATCGTGATGCTGGAGAAGACTCTTGAGAGTCCCTTGGACAGCAAGGAGAGTAAACCAATCAATCTTAAAGGAAATCAGTCCTGAATAGTCATTGGAAGGACTGATGCTGAAGCTCCAATACTTTGGCCACCTGATGCTAACAGCCGATTCATTGGAAAAGACATTGATGCTGGGAAGGATTGAGGGCAGGAGGAGAAGGGGATGGCAGAGGACAAGATGGTTGGATGGCATCACCGACTCAATGGACATGAGTTTGAGTGAGCTCTGGGAATGGTGAAGGACAGGGAGGCCTGGCGTGCGATAGCCCACCTGGCCACAAAGAGTCATACACGACTGAGCAAATGAACAACATCCACTCATGAGCAACACCCTCCTGTGTCCATTGTCGCCTTGGGAGGATCCACAGAGATGCCCTCACTTGTCTTATGAAGGTATATTATTGCTAAATTCAAGAGGAAGAGCAGGAAAAATGGGAAATGAAGACATCCTTGGTTTAAAACTTAACTCTTCCCCTGAAACTGGGAATGAGTGTGTTGTTTATGTTGAAACTTCAGCCTGGCTTAGCTCACACGACACCATCTATCAAAATTCCTAGCTTGCAGAGTCATCCTGCCAGACTCAATTATGGAGTTAATTCCATCCTAACTGGAAACAGAGCTTTTGGTTCATTTCCTCTCCAACCTCTCTGGGGATGCGTTTGATACGATTCCAGGGCGTCCAAGTTCAGGCCAGTTTGGTTGGAATCAATGGGCGCTTTCTGGCTCATCCTCTGTGGTGTAAAGACACACACACACATTCAGATACACCACACACTCACACATGTGCTTGTGTGCTCCCCCAAAGCGCGCGTACACACACATACACACACACACACTCTCAAACACAGGTGTGCACACCCACACTCACGTACACACACATGCACACGGAAGCCCTGGCTCCCCTCTAACATCTGGCCGCACATTTTCGAGGTGAGCTCCTGCCCTTCCTCAACATTAGCAAGCCATGTTGTTGACCTCTGGCCTCTCTCCCAAGCTGTGTTTGTAGGTCACTGCCTTCATTCTCTCCATCATTGCAAAAGTCCTGTTTCGATGAGCAGGGTCTGACAAGAACAGAACACCGTGTCTTCAGTGAACTCACCACAGACGTATTACAACACCACTATCATCAGATCACTTCCTCAGACTGAAAGAATTCCTGCCAGTTCTGATATGCAGCTGAGCTGTGGTTTAACTCCTTGTGCTGAGAACGCCACGGGGAGTCAGATGGAGTGGCCCTGGTGTTCTCTCTACACATGCAGGCAGAGAACGCCTTTGCAGAGATGGGTGCAATGTCACGCTGACATTCCCCTTCATTCACTTCCAGGTAATGTTGGCAAAGTTTTCTGCTTGTTGTTCAACTGGCTGTGTTTGGTGAAACTGTATAAAAGAATCATTTTTTGTAGGTGGCAGTCACTGAAGATCATCAATTTATATGTCTTCTCACTAAAGATAAGCTTCCATGGTTGGAAATGTCAGATAGAAGAACATGGCTGTTGACTTTATTGTAAGACAATCAGCTTAAGCATGCATGCTTCATGCTAAGTCATTTCAGTCGTGTCTGACTCTTTGCGACCCCATGGACTGTAGCCTGCCAGGCTCCTCTGTCCATGGGGATTCTCCAGGCAAGGATACTGGAGTGGGTTGCCATGCCCTCCTCCAGGGGATCTTCCCGATGCAGGGATCTAACCTGTGTCTCCTGTGGCTCCAGCATTGCAGGTGGATTCTTTACCACTGAGCCACTGGGGAAGCCCAATCAGTTTAAGAGAAAGCATACAACTTTAAAATGTTTTCAGTGAATTAAAAACTATGGTCATTTTCAAAAATAAGAATATAAAAATACCCTAACTTTCTACACAAGAGCACTTATGTTTAAGTAAATGTACTTAAACACTTAAGTACAACCCAGATGTACTTCGTTACTTATTTACTTGGCTGTGCCATGTGGCATGTGGGATCTTAGTTCCTCTACCAAGCACTGAACCCAAGCCGCCTGCAGGGGAAGTGTGGAATCCTAACCACTGGACGGCCAGGGGAGTCCCAAGCCTATACTTCAGTATACTATACAAAAGTACAGCATATGGTCTAAGCAGGGAGTCACTTCTAGTGAGAGAACAGTATGTTTAATTGTACCAGGTTCTTGAGATGTGAATGAAGTAGGACGATATGGTCCTACAAGGTAAAATACTTTCTTGAACAGGAAAAGCCCCTTTGTAAGTTGTATGCTGTGTTATCATCAGAGACACAGAAAGAGAAATTGAATAAGAACCACAGAAAGACAGGTGCCTGGAACTATAATTTCACGGAGAAGATGGTAGCTTTGCCTTTCTTGTGTGAACATGAACCATTTTGACTCTAAATGTCACCCCATCCCCAGATCTCGTGCGAGCTTGTCTTATAACTGGGAAAGTACATAACCTTTTTAGCCCCTACTTTTCAGGGAGAGAGTTGCTCACAAGGTCAAGTTATCTGAGGCTACGCCAGAGCTCAGAGCTGGTCGTTGAGAGGGGTCAGTGGCTACAGGACACACTTTAGGGCTCCTCCAGGACAGAGGGAGGCAGAGCCTCAGCTTCTGGGCTGCAGGGAGGAGACCGTAGCTGCGCCTGCATCGTTGCTCTTCTGAGAGGGGAGTCACGTTGTTGCTTAGCTGGGCAGGCCTCTTTCTGACACCGACTGCAGTCACGTCCCCGCGTCCCCGGGCTCCAGGTGGGGTGCTGACAGTCGTGGCCCTCGGGTTCTGACTCCTGGTGTTCGAGTTCTTGTTAGTTGTATGACTTGGGCTGGGTTATCACGCCTGAGAATGGATTTCCTCCTGTTGGAATCATGACAACCTCTTCTCCATAGAGCTGACGAAGGTGAAAGTGAAAGTGTTAGTCGCTCAGTCACGTTCAACTCTGCAACTCCATGGCCTGTAGCCCACCAGGCTCCTCTGACCAAGGGATTCTCCAGGCAAGAATATTGGAACAGGTTGCCATGCCCTTCTCCAGGGGGTCTTCCCCACCCAGGGATTGAACTGGGGTCTCCTGCCTTGCAGGCAGGTGTGGGAGTTAAATTAGCCAATTCTTGCAAAGCGCTCAGCAGCGAGCCCGCCGCCTGTGGAGCCGTGGGTCAGCGCTCTCTGGGGACACAGCCGCCACTGAATCACTTTCTGTGCTGGGACCTTTAACCCCGTATCTCAGGCCTCTGGCAATAAGGAAACACTTCGCTTCCGGCTTGGGAGCGAAAACCATGACTCCAACTTTATGACAGGAAATACAATCCAAACAATATGATTTTTTTCCCCGGGCTCAAGTTTCCTCCTGAGATCACCAAGTGGCCTTTGCTGAGTCTTGGCGGGCACTTACCACACTGATTCCCAAAGGCCGGGCTGTGGCAGCGTCCTGGCTTCCGAGAATGCCTATTTTCTGAATGTCAGAATTGTCGCACTCAAGTGGCCCCAGTGGGGTTCCCAGACCTCAGCTCCGTCACTTTCTCTCCAGGGGACACCTCCCTAATCAGGTCAGAGGGAGCGTGTGGACGCCAGAGCTCACGGCTCTCACCACAGTGTCATGTGTTTTAGAGTTGAAGGGCAAGTTCAAAATTATTCTTCTAATCCCTTCAGTGTGCAGGGCATGAAGCTAAGACTGTGCAAGCAGAGGTGGGTGTGTAAGGCTTACTTCCCTGCAACTGGGCAGGGCTTAGCCACTAGGCTCTGACCTTCAGCAGAACAGGACGGACTAACTAGTCCTTCCCCACACAGCAGTTCATGGCATCTTGCTAGATATCCGCTGGTCGTGACTGTGGACAGCCACTGAGCAGGAAAGGGTGGGGGTACCTTTCCTCTCTGTGCCACGGATCAAATAACAAATAAAACCACGTGGGCATTGCAGGGTCTCCTCCCGCTGCTAGCATCTTTCTCATCTCCCTGTGTGTCCGACCCCCGCAGGGCTGGGATGGAGCATCGGCGCTCTGTAAGTTCTCTGGACACGATTCCATGCCCACTTCTGCCTTTTGAAGAGTCTGGCTTCCAGTCATCCAAAGCCCCGTCTGCCTGTGGCATGAACTTTCTTCCAGGAGTGGAAACAACTTCCCTGAGATCAGCTGTCCCAGAGCTTTGGGGACCCAGGCTGGGTCCCCGGGCTCAGCCCTTTGGATTCTGTCTGGGTTAATGCTTCCATAGTGCTCAGACCTGGCAGGCGGCCAGGAGAGGAAATGTGCAAACTGGGCGAAGAGCGGGCGCTCAGATGTTACACCTCTTCCCCTCGTCAGTACTTTAAGGAAGTATTCATTTCCTCTCTCTTTTAAACTTCCTCTGGGAATGTTAAAAATGGTAGACTTTATTCAGCTTAACTGAATTTGTTGTTACCTGCAAATCCAGACCTCCGTTTACCTGCTCACGATGCATTTGTCGTCTCTGTCAGGAAAATTTTTACAGGTTCCAACGTTCAGCTTGGATAAAATTGCCAGAATCAGGGAAACGAGCCTATGTTCATCCATCCTCATGTAAAAGGGATTTTTTGGTTGCTGTCACAAGTCCTTAAATGTTTATTGGATAAATGAATGAATGACTCCTATAGCCACACCACTGCTATGACTGGAGACAGACTCCGTCCACATTCTGAATGTTTATTTCAAATATCTATCTGCTGAGAACTTTTCTCTAAATAACATTTATATCTTGCAATAATTTCAGATCTTCAGAAAAGTTGCATGCATTTTGCAGAGAACTTTCCTAGTGTTAATGTTTTATGTAACCATGTTGCATTTTCTAAGACCCTGAAATTAACATTGCTGTAATACTTTTAACTATAGACTTTATTTAGATTTCACCATTCTTCAAACCAATGTTCCTTTTCTCTTCCAGGATTTAATTCAGGATACCATATCATATTTAGAAGTGGTTGGAGACTTTTTTTCTCCCTCATAAAATTAAACAAGCCAAACTTCCCCTAAGAAAATAACCACTGATGAAATTTATTGGGAGTTGGAAGGATTATTCTACAAAGGGTCCGATGGTACAGAGAATCCCATGGACGGAGAAGCCTGCAGGCTACCGTCCATGGGGTTGCAAAGAGTCGGACACGACTGAACGACTCCATTTTCACTTTTCACTTTCACCTTTGCAAAAGTAGCTACAGACAACGATTAAACAAGTGAGCACAGCTGTGTTCCAATAAAACTTTATTTGCAAAACACGAGGTGGTCATATTTGAGTCTTAGGCAACAATTTTCCAGCCTCTGATTTTATTGAGCTGTGATTTAGCATTTAGTGTAATAGTCACTCCCTTCTTTCACTGTTACCAGAGCATGCAGAGTTCTCCTATGCCCTGGAGTGAGCTACGTAGAGCCCCTTCTCCTGTTTTCTAACGGAAGGTGGCAGAATTCTCTTGACTAAAGATATCTCTGTCTACTTTAACCTACACTCAGAAATCCTCTACTGTAATACTAAGAGAACAATCACTATACAAATTTAAATTGCCCTTTAATGACCATTATCTTGCAGTAAGGGTTGTGTTAATATCCGCCTGCCTGAAGGGGAGAGGCTTTTGAAAACCGATGAATCTTGTCAATCAATTCCACTTAACTGAAATTTATTTTTGTAAGATGCTTTCACCTTTCATGTAGTTATGTTTGGAGATTACTTCTTTGAGAAGTGAGCTATTCCTTCTGAGTGGTTAATCTTTTTTTTTTTTTTGAATGTATATTTTATTCTTTGGAGCATTTTTAGGTTCATGCCGGAATTGAGTGAGAGGTACAGAGTGTCCCTGTAAACCCCTTGCTCCCACCATTGCCCAACTTCCCTCACTGGGTCATCCTGACTGGTCCATGGGGCCCAGATGTCGGTGGGTGTGTCTGTGAGGATGCTTTGAATGGGCTTAGCACTTGAATTGGTAACAAAGTAAGGCAGATTGCTCTCCCCAGTGCAGGTGTGGGCCTCACCCAGGCAATTGAAGACCCTCCTCAAGTGAGAGAGAACTCCTCCCTGCTCACTGGCTTTCCTCTGGGACGCCTGCTTTCCCTGAGCTCGAGCAGTAGTTTTTAGTTTTATGAAGTCCACCCGAGGCACTGCTTCTCTCTTGGATCACGTTTTTAGTGATGCCATCACTAAAGCCAAGCTCATCTGGGTTTGCTCCTGGGCTGTCTTCTGGGAGTGTATGGATTAACATTTTGTGCTTAGTTCCGTCACCTATTTTGAGTTAATTTTTGGGAAGTTTGTAGGGTCTGTGTCTAGCTTTATTTTTTTGCATGTGGATGTCCAGTTGCTTCAGGATGTTCATTCGTTGAAGAGACTGTCTTTTCTCCATTGATTTACCTTGGTTCTTTTTTCAAAAATCATTTGTCTTTATTTGTATGGGTCTATTTCTAGGTTATCTATTCTATCTCATCGTCTGTTTTGTCTGTTCTTTTGACAGTCCTGTACTCTTGTAATTATTCAGTTCTATGGTAAGTGCTGAAGCTGGGTACATTAGTAGTCTGACTTTTTTCTTCTTAAATATTGGGATGCTATTCTGGGCTTATTAACCTTTTAAAGTTTTGAAAGATTTTCAGGTGTAGATTCTTCACAACTATCTCTCTTTTTTGTGTATGTAGGTAAAAATACATATGGTTTTTAATTAATACATATAAATTCCTTGGAAATCGTTACTTATTTTCTAGGCCCTGAGCCCTCCAGCTATTTTGAGCTTCCTGGGAATACACCTAGAGCTTGATTTTATTTCACTTTTTTTTTTTTTTTTTTGGGTCAGGGAAGCATGTTCACAGTGCTGTTTTTGGTTGTTTTTTTAAGTTTCTGAAAGCTTTTTTAATGCTTCACCTATCATCTGTAGAAGCCACAGTCTGAGGTGCAGAGAGTCCTTTACATAGCTGTGGAAAATGAATTTCCCATAGCTACAAGGTGTGGTTTTTGGCATGTTCAGTAAAAAAGAAACGAACAATAGTAAAAAGGAATTTCTAAGAACATTCCTTTGCCTGTGAGTAATCTTGTTTTATTTCCTGCTTGACCTGCCTAAAAGGAATTAATCCTCCCGGGAACACCCCAAGGCTTCATGAGACCCCGAGGAAATTGTGGTTTACGACAGAGCTAAAAAGCCTTAGTGAGGTTGCTGTCACAGGAGGAGGAGTGGACAGCTTCACTCTGACTGCACACGCCTCGCCTCTCCTTCTCCAGCCTCGTCTGCGGAGTTTTCTGGGCCCACGAACGTGGCTGGGAATCAAGCAGACGAGACAACGACATTGCTGGTGGTTTAGCACGACCTTTCTGGAGTAGTCTCGCCTGGGAAGTCCCACGGACGCAGGAGCCTGGTCTGGTGGCCTACAGTCCGCAGGGTCGCCAAGAGTCGGACACGACTGAGCGCCTTCACTTTCACCTTCCCTGGAGTAGAGGTTGGGAGAGTGACTGCTACCGCCATTTTAGGAAACCAGAGAGCGTCCACTTGGAAAGTTGTATTTTATTTTAAATCAGGGATTTTTAGCTTTTTTTTTTTTCTTTCAGTTTGGGAATCTCCTGGCAGTTATAGATTGAGTCCTTGGAAAAATACTGTTACACAAAACTGCTCATAATTTTTCAGAGATACAAGGATGTTCTGCATCTCAGAATTAGAACTTATCTTTTAAACTCTCATTTTTGAACTTACTTTTTGTAAGGTATGTACCAGGTGTTGGAGAGGGAAATGGCAGCCCACTCCAGTGTTCCTGCCTGGGAAATCCCATGGACAGAGCAGGCTGGCGGGCTACAGTCTGTGGGGGCGTGAAAGAGCCGGATGCGACTGAGGGACAACACGTGCCATGCTCGCCGCGTAACTCTAACTTATATTTCCTGGATGGATACTCTGTTTACTGTAACAATTTTGTTTCAACGCTATAAACCAAGAGTGAGCCAACCGCGGCCCCTGGCTCTGATATGGGCACCCACCTGTGCTTGTAAATAAAGTTTTATTGGGACATGGCCCTGACCGTTTGTGTACGCATTGTCTACTGCCGCTTTCATACTACAAAAGCAAAGTGAATAGTTGAGAATGAGGTTGCACGGCCTGAGAAACAGAAATATTTACTATCTGGACCTTTGTGGAGAAAACTAGCTGATTCGTGCTCTCAAGAGTAAAATTTGGGATGGTGGAATGTATGACTTTTTATTTGCTTCATGTCAATAATAAACTATACTTGAAACATTCTCCAGATCACACGAGCTTGATAATCATATAGCAGGATGCTTAATGAGACTTGCCCTGTTATCTCAGAATCTGGGCCAAGCCTGCAAGCTGAGACAACGACTGCTCACCTCCTAGGCTGAGAACAACACCCCTCCACCCCCGCTTCACCAGAGACCCTCAGTGGCTCCACTCAGCCTTGTCCATCGGGTTCATCTCTGCACTCCCTGCCCTCGAACACACTGTTGAGAAAACAAATGAGTCAGTTCTAAAGGTTGCCATTACCCATGTTAATGGGGTATCATGTGTGTTTACCTTTATCACTGGCCTGCCAAGAGAATCCAGGAAGAGTCTGTCTCATAGCACCCAGCTCTCACTCTTAGCCATTGCAGCTGCTGCTACTTCTCATATAAAAAGTAGGATGGTTTTGAGAGTTGCAGTCACTCATTTCTGCAGCCAGCATCCCGTTGGGTGGCTTCCCCACGCACCACTCTGAACGCAGCCCAGAAGTAGAAAGAGAGCTCAGTGTGGCGGTCTTTGCAGCTGATGGCCGAGCCTGGACCTCAGGTCCTGCCTGTGAGCTGGCCACCCTGGGCGCCATCATTTCTTCTGACCAAGCATTAGGATGGAGGCAGTGCCGCTGGCGAGATTTGCTCCAGTCAACTGAAAAAGTTCTATGCATTGGGATCTGCTCATCTTTTTCAGAATCAATTCTCCAGAGTGTGAAGACATCTGAACGAACACGGCCAAGTGAGAAGGACTCTGCCTCTTTGGTCAGTATGCATCTTTGTGGTGGGAGAGGATGGGGAATGCAGAAAGCCACCCCCCGGCATTACTCTCCCCCTTGTGACATGTCTGCCGGAGGATCCACCCTGCGGAGCGCTGGGTCTGACCTGTAGGGAGCAGTGCTGGGGATCCCAGGAGCATCAGAGGGCGCACATCTGCTGGAGGAGTGCTCCCAGGACGTGCCCTCCCCAGCCTTTCCTTCCAGCACTTTGTAAGAGCCCCGGGGCCCCTCGCTCTGCCCCTTCATGTGGCTCAGGTGCACTAGGGGCTCTGGGCAGGACGGCACAGCCTCTCACTCCTCCCGGGAAGAGGAGGAGCTATCAGAGCTGCATCTGCAGACTGCAAGAGGCGGACGGTTTGGCTTAATGCTCCGAGTGCACGCATTGGCCCGGACACTTGCTGATGGCTCCAGCCATCTGCTGGACGAACGTCTGGCCGACTCAAACAGGTGCCAGATGGCCCTCGTGGGCACCCGCCTAGGGTAGGCTGCGGGTCCCTGGGAAAACGCTCTGCACCTGGCGGGGCTGACCTCTCCACGGAAACAGCGACGTGGGGCCGCTTCCCCTGCAGAAGGCGGGAGAGTTCCCACACTGAGCGGTGC
>SJXQ01012514.1:130284-174510 GCA_006408695.1 Aepyceros melampus
TTGGGGGGGGGGGTGGAGGGGGAGGTTGGGGTCCGCGGATGTAAGCTTTCACATGTAGCGTGGACAGAGAAGGTCCCTCTGTCTATACTCAACATCCTGGACAAGTGAAGTTGCACAGCCGTGTACGACTCTGTGATCCCATGGACTGCAGCCGACCAGTCAACTCTGTCCATGGAACTTTCCGGGCAACAGTACAGGAGTGTGTTGCCGTTTCCTTCTCCAGGGGATCTTCCCGACCCAGGGATCGGATCGAACCCAGGCCTCCCATGTTGCAGGCAGACGCTTTACCATCTGAGCCACAGGGAAGCCATCCTATATAAACCATATGGAAACAATATTTTTAAAGGAATGTATACATGTATAACTGAGTGACTTCACTATGCAGCAGGAATTAATAGAGCATTGTAAATCAACTACACTTCAATACATTTTCTGAAAAAGTAGTATGTCATTTATTTGCAACACCACAGACTTCCCTGGTGGCTCAGAGGTTAAAGCGTCTGCCTCCAATGCGGGAGACCCAGGTTGGATCCCTGGGTCGGGAAGATCCCCTGGAGAAGGAAACGGCAACCCACTCCAGTATTCTTGCTTGGAGAATCTCATGGACTGAGGATCCTGGTGGGCTGCAGTCCATCGGGTCACAAAGAGTCAGACACGACTGAGTGACTTTACTTACTTACTTACACTCAGAACCCCTGAGACAGGCAGATATTCCTTTATCTGCCTATGAGCAGTGCATTTCCTTTCCTGCTTATGATGGAACATGCCTGACACTGCTTCTCACCTGGCACTCACTTCATGTCACGTGTCCTTCCCTCCTCCCCCTTCCCAACCCACGTCCATGGGCAGGTGTGGCCGCCAGCCTCGAATTTCACACCCTTCAGGTCTCCATGGGAAGAGGCTGACCTTTCCTTTCACAGGGAAACGCGGGATCATCTCAGAGTTTTAAGAGCAGGAAGATCGTGTATTAAGAATTGCTCATTGGAAACTGGAACGAGAATTTCAAACGCTCTCCATGCACCTCTTCTTAAAAACGGGACAGGGAAGTCATGGATTTGGCAGAACATGCATCTCCAACAGGGCAATGTAGTTCCCAGGAGGTGAAAGCTGATCCTTGATGGACAGAAAGCCCTGAGATATGACCGCAGTCTGTGGGCCTTCAAATGACCACAGTACACACCACGTGCAGCGTATCCGTGACCAGCACAGGTCACGGGAAGGGGTTAGGAAGGACATGTCTGAAAACTCCTTCAGGGGTGGACAAGAAAATGTTTGAGGGACACCCATGCAGAGAGGAAATATTGCAGCAAGAATGAAGTCTCAGGCAAAGTCACAGTGTTCTTTTATTCCAGAAACAGGCTAACCAAGGACCGAGAGACTTAATGGTTTACATAACACTCCTAGGAGACCTGCTCCTGTGACCAGGTTTGATTCCTGGCAGGGAACTCAGATCCTGCCATGAGGCCAGAAAAAAAAAAAAAAAGATGTTGCCTATTGAATTCACAGTGAGGTTTCCGGCCGACCCTGCCTCGAGCGAGTCTCTCGGAGCCCTTTGTCCAACAGTGTTTGCTCACCTGGTGTCTCCGCATCATCTGGTAATTCATGCAATATTTCAAACTCTCTCATTATCATTATTGTACTTGTTATGGCAATCTGTGGTCAATGATCTCTGATGTTGCGACCACACCTTGCAGGCCTCGCTGGTGGCTCAGCGGTAAAGAATCCGCCTGCAAAGCAGGAGACGCAGGAGGTGCAGGTTTGACCCCCGGGTCGGGAAGATCCCCAGAAGAGGGCATGGCAGCCCGCTCCTGTATGCTTGCCTGGAGACTCCCATGGACAGAGGAGCCTGGCGGGCTGCAGTCCACGGTGTCACAAAGAGTCGGACACGAAGCAACTGAGCGCCCACGTGCGCTGCACTCTGCTGAAGGCTCAGATGGTGGTTAGCATCTCTAAGCAATGAAGTATTTTTTAACTAAAGTATGTACATGCTTTTTAGATATGACGCGATTGCACACCTACTAGGTGGCCATCCCTTGTAAATGAAGCTTTTATACACACCAGGAAAGCAAAACACTCGTGTGATTCACTTTATTGCGGTATCTGTTTTACTGCGATGCTGGCTTTATTGCAGTGGTCTGGAACTGAACACCTGTATCTGAAGGTGTGCCTGCACTTGGTTTGCAAGGCTGGGGAACACCGTTTTCTCAGACTCAAGCCCGGAGAAGACACACACGGGATGATATTCCTGGTGACATAGTGTTCGGCGCAGAGCTTGTAGTGCTAGGAGAGGAAGGATCTTTCCCCTGAGCAGGTCCTCCCTAAGGTAAGTTCGAAAGTCACTTAGTGAGATGGCCCGCTGCAGAGGTGGCCCCTCCTCCAGGCCCCGCTGGCGCCGTGGACATCGGTGCCCCCATTCCCGGGGTGGCCCCTCCTCCAGGCCCCGCTGGCGCCGTGGACATCGGTGCCCCCATTCCCGGGGCGGCCCCTCCTCCAGGCCCCGCTGGCGCCGTGGACATCGGTGCCCCCATTCCCGGGGCGGCCCCTCCTCCAGGCCCCGCTGGCGCCGTGGACATCGGTGCCCCCATTCCCGGGGTGGCCCCTCCTCCAGGCCCCGCTGGCGCCGTGGACATCGGTGCCCCCATTCCCGGGGTGGCCCCTCCTCCAGGCCCCGCTGGCGCCGTGGACATCGGTGCCCCCATTCCCGGGGTGGCCCCTCCTCCAGGCCCCGCTGGCGCCGTGGACATCGGTGCCCCCATTCCCGGGGTGGCCCCTCCTCCAGGCCCCGCTGGCGCCGTGGACATCGG
The DNA here is from genome assembly GCA_006408695.1 of Aepyceros melampus. NCBI lineage: Eukaryota > Metazoa > Chordata > Mammalia > Artiodactyla > Bovidae > Aepyceros > Aepyceros melampus. The sequence goes on from SJXQ01012514.1 coordinate 133,089, forward strand.
TGCCCCCATTCCCGGGGTGGCCCCTCCTCCAGGCCCCGCTGGCGCCGTGGACATCGGTGCCCCCATTCCCGGGGTGGCCCCTCCTCCAGGCCCCGCTGGCGCCGTGGACATCGGTGCCCCCATTCCCGGGGTGGCCCCTCCTCCAGGCCCCGCTGGCGCCGTGGACATCGGTGCCCCCATTCCCGGGGTGGCCCCTCCTCCAGGCCCCGCTGGCGCCGTGGACATCGGTGCCCCCATTCCCGGGGTGGCCCCTCCTCCAGGCCCCGCTGGCGCCGTGGGACATCGGTGCCCCCATCCCCGGGGCGGCGCTTCCTCCAGGCTCCGCTGGCACCATGGGACATCGGTGCCCGCATCCCCGGGGTGGTCCCTCCTCCGGGCCCCGCCCGCCTCCTCCAGGCAGGGCCTCTTCTGAGGCCCCTGGCCTCCCTGCCTGGTGCTGGTCCACACCAATGGCCAGGTGTGTCCCACCAGTGTCTGAATTCAGGGCTCGCATGTCAGAGCTGGGTATGGAAGCAACTCCTTCTTTTCCTCACCATGCCTTTTACATGCAATGTGTAGTTGATCTAATTTCTTAGTTTCCTATAGTTCTTGAGTTTTGTCTGGGGGAATATTTGAAGAGTCTCACCTGCTGTACTCCTGCTTCCCTGAGGCATCAGGACAAGCCTCCCTGGGAAACCTTCCATTTGCTGGACCTTTAGAGGGCGCAAATAAACTGCATTGCTTTCTGTTGCAAAGCTTCTAACTTGAGCCAGTTGCTATTTCATGCTTGTAGAGCTTCCCTGGTGGTTCAGATGGTCAAAAATCTGCCTGCAATGTGGGAGAGTGGAGCTGATCCCTGGGTCGGGAAGATCCCCTGGAGAAGGGCATGGCAACCCACTCCAGTATTCTTGCCTGGAGAATCCCATGGACAGAGCAGCCTGGCAGACCTCACGGAGGACCTTATCGCCAGGAGGACCCTTCCCGAACCTTCCTGGTGCCGACAAACACAACCCACTCTCTTGTCACATCAACATTCTTCCATGTAGAGAAAATAAGGAAAATTTATAGTTCTTAATACATTGATTTTCTCCACAAATTTGTTGATCCTGTCAAATGAAGTTGAGCAAAACATGCTATATTAGACAATTACTTTTAATGTCTTTGTGCAATCTCCCTTTAAAAACAGAATGGGAACATTTTAGCGCTAAAGCATTTTGCAAGTTGCCAGGCACTGGTTTGTATTTTGGTGTGTCACAACCTCTGTTGTGACAGAACAATTGTCTTCTGAGGCAATCATTTTCCATGGAGAACAGACAGTCTGGAAATGCTGGAAACTAGGAATCTTCTCATTTTTTGACCTAGAAGGGTTGATCCAGACTCATTTATGGAGTTAAGGTGTGGAGTAAACAACGTTCAGAAAGCTTTAGCTTGGTAGCAATTACATAAGCAAAATCACTAGATCAAAACAAGCAAATAAAAACATTGCTTTGGCAGGTGTGGGACCCGATTGCACAACTCGAACGCCTTGCGCTGACCTGTAATTAGTCATAATGGTTCCTGACGTGGATGTACCTGCATGGGGGCGGGGGAGACATGGTCACACCAACAAAAACACTCTCAGCTTTGCATGGTCTGGCGGGCCTCCTTTCTCCCCAAGGGGAGCTCGTTTGGACAAATGGTGTTCGCCATGGGCAGATTCTGAACTGGCAATCCAGGGAAACTAACAAAAATGCAGCAATTGATGGAGAAAGAAAGTCCAAATCAATTTCACAATGTGAAGAGGTGAGAAGAGGCGGGGGCCGTCGGTGTGAAAAGCAATGAACTGGGAGGAAAATGTGGGACTCGGCCCTCTCTCCTCCACCCCAGTCAGACTGCGTGTCCCTCTCGACAGTGACAAGAGCCCTGGAAACACAGACGTCAAATTCAGCAAATAGGTACCCTGTGTTTCTTCTGAACAGCACAGACTTTCTGTTAGAATGGGAATCAATCTATGAAAAGAGATCAATCTGTCAATATGTTCCTGTTTTTCTCCACCAGCAAGGAGCTCAGCTCATTTTGAAAAGCCAAACGGAACACAGGCTGCCTCTTAGAATGAACGCCCCCAGGGAAGCTCAGTGCTAGGTCAGAAGTTCTTAGGAGGCCAGCAGAGCTCCTCAGCCTGCCTGGCTGTGGGGAGGTGGAGAAAGCAAGCCTGTGGTGACGCCGTGAGGTTCCTCCGCTCACTGTGGAGGGCGGGTTGGGCAGGGGAATCCACAGGACCCCACGTGGGTGAAAGTGGAAGTATTAGTCGCTCAGTCGTGTCCAAATCTTCGCAACCCCACGAACTGTAGCCTGCCAGGCTCCTCTGTCCATGGAATTCTCCAGGCAAGAATACTGGAGTGGATTGCCGTTTCCTTCTCCAGGGGATCTTCCCAACCTGGGGATTGAACTCGCATCTGCCACTTGACCACTGGGGAAGCCCAGAAACAGGACAAGGTGTGCTAACTCCCACGCAGTGTTTTATTGAGGGGGAAAACAAAGTCTTCGTCTGCCTAGTGATTATAATTCTCTCTCCAGATGAGCCCCATTTCACTCTGGGCCTCTCATCTTGAAGGAAGGAAAAGAACAAGTTGTATTTAGCTATAAGGGATTCTTGCAGACCTGGTAGATTCCCTTGTTCAAAGCTCTTGGGTTTGTGTGAAAAAGCAAACAAACTCAGAAAGCAAAGCCCTAAAGCTTCCAACAAATTGGAATACACAGTCAATGAGGGACAATATTTATCTTTTGGAAAAGACCTTTAAATATAAAGACTCAGAAACAAAAAATAAAGGAAAATAATCATTTGGTGTATTTCCCCAACATGTTGGCTTTTTCATCGTCGGTGTATGCGTTTTCACTTCCGCCAAGACATCTGCATCCGTCCTGCTGATTACCAGAGACTGAGCGTCACCAGGCTCGGCTGTTACTAGGGCAAGCGCTTTTATCGGAAGACGAGTGTAAATGAGAGGAACTCACAAAATGTGCGGCGAGAACAGGAAGTCAGAGGAAAAGAAAAAAATTCTTCCTTCTTGGGCCTAAGCATTTTAAAGGAGATGGTGGCCATGAAATGTTTAACAACGACCTATTTAGGTAAGCAACCTTATTGTAAGAACTGTCGGAGGCACCAAGGCCAACACAGGAGGTTTCCTGATCTCAAGGACCTCGCATTCTGGCTGGGGAATCCTGCCAAAATCACCACAGATGGATGGCCCCCTCGATGTGATACACACGTGGTAAATGAGAAATCATTTGAAAAACAGGTGCTTTGGGAGCCCAAGTAAGGGAGATACAGTGGACAAAGTTTGATCAGGAAAGATCTCTTCAGGGAAGGGGTGTGTAGCCCTTGTTTTTAAAGGGCGGATGATGTGGGAATGGATCAGAGACAGTTAAGGATTACGGAAAAGTTCAAATATACATTCGATGGTTTAAGGGGTTGACTAAGATAGGGAAGAAGTAAAGAGAAAAGCTGGAATCCAGATGAAAAGGGTAGATGCATCTCAGTTCTGGGGGGATTGCTTTGGAAAGGCTAAGGAGCTCGGCCGACGCCCTGCAGGGAAAGGCTTAGAGGCTGTAGGTTTCTTTCCATCCTGGTTTCTCGCTTCTCTCTAAGCAGGGCAGGTGTTGAGTGACAGGTCCCTGGCCCACCTTCCCCCGCTGGGGTCGGGCTGGGGGCCTGGATGAAGTCCTTGTTCAGCAGTTCGATGCTCTCCATCCAGCTTTGTTCCCATTCCTGTCTGAGCTTGGCAAATGCTCCCCTGAAGCGTATGCATTGCGTTTCCAGGCTACCCCTCGCGGAGCACAGCCTCTCCAGAGTGTCGGCTCTCTGCCTACCAGCCGCGCTCTGTTCCTGAATCAACACTGTGTGTCTGCAGCCATATCTCCCAGCAGCTCGTCAGCTCCTGCGGGAACCTGCCAGCTTCTAGGGGATGCTGACTGCGTGCGTCCCCTCTCACCATCGTGGGCAGGGTTGGGCGTCAGAGGGAATGGCTTGCACCCTCCGCCTACTCTTGGCCTGCCTTCAGATGGTCCTCTGGTTGCTTCTGAATTGTGGACTCACATTTCTAAGTGCTAGAAAAGTCCAGTCTCCATCACCCTTCCCAAGCTGGCGGGCTGGATGCCCAGACCGGTGGATACTCTGTCTTCACCAGGCATCTCAGCTCAGCTTTTCCACACCCAGTCTACCTCCGAGCTAACCAGGCACGGGCAAGGAACGTGATCTAGAAAGCAATGCACTAGGGTATTAAACCTGCTATTGTGTAAAATGTATTAAAAGAACAGAGTGTTGGGAAGAAAGCTAGTGACAGTGGCTCCGTGTCCGTGCGGTGGGGAGACCTGGGTTCTGGAAGTGGTCGGTGTTCTGTCGCTCAGCCGGGTCTGACTCTAAGACCCCAAGGACTGTAGCCCACCAGGCTCCTCTGTCTGTGGGATTCTCCAGGCAAGAATACGGGAGTGGGTTGCCATTTCCAAGTGGCACTAGATAGGAAAGGAAGGGATAGATATGAGAGTTGTTGTTTGTGTTCAGCAGCTCAGTTGTGTCTGACTTTGTACCCTTTGGACCACAGCACGCCAGGCTCCCCGTCCTTCACTGAGATAGATGGGGACAAAACAGACCAGGCACGGCGACTCCTCAGCCCCAAGGAACAAACAGGGTGGAGTCCAAGGCGACTGACAGCTTCTAATGCGGACGATGGCGAGGAGGCGGGTGCATTAACAGACATAAGGAAACAGGAGGGGCATTTACCATTCCCCCTCCCCGGCTGGGGGGGTTGGATTTAAATGTTCAGGTGAAATGGAACTCTTCCTCAGTGTCTTAGAGGGGGTAACGGTGATACTGGGTGAATTTGCTAGTGAAGGGGGAACAAAAAGGAACAAACTGGTAAGAGATGAAGGAATTAGCTCAGGGAAATGTTCATGTTTAAGAAGAAGCTTGAGGGGGAAAGAGGAAGAAAAAAGAGATATCAATAAAGACATAGAGAAGTGAGAGCCAAAGAGGTCACGGCTGGGCCAAGGCAGCTCAGGGTCACAGAAGTCGAGCAGCCCCAGATTTCAGAAGAAATACACCCGTCACGTCACATGCTCTTGAGAAGTCGTGATGGATGGGGAACAAGCCCATAACTGGGAGAGAGGCACTCATGCACGTTCGCTGGCACAACGCACCCCTCCTGGTGGAGGTGGAGCCAGATGCCACCAGCCAGGGCCTCGATGATTATAAATAGCTCGAGAAGTTTACCGCAGATCTGGGTATGCATAAGCAGCGATCGTTGAGAAATTTGGCAGAGTCAAGAACAAGGGCTTCTGCTCAGTATGGGCGAAGCAGAGACTGAAAAGATTCTGGATGAGGGGGTCATTGTCTAGAAAAGAGGAGGAAGGTATTTTATGCTCATTTAGAAGAGCATAAAATGTAAGGTACTTTTGTACAAAATTTGTGCAACTGTAACAATGTAGAAAATAATAAACATTTTTTACCAAGAAGCATCAATGGAAACCTATATAAATGGAAGGATCTGAATATTTATCTTATCAGAGGAATCGTTAAAATATTTTATTTGTTTTTTCTTTTCTCTTTCTTTTTTAGTTTTTAAGTTGTGAAAATATGATAACATATTTATAGGAGACGTAGAAAACACAGAACTAAATTACATGCAGTTCCACTATTTACTACAATTGCCTGTTTTAAGTACATACATTAAGATTTTTAGTTGGAATTTCAATATCAAATTCTCCAAAATTAATAGAATGAATGTAGAGGGAAGTAGAATACAGTAGAACCGAGAGACATATGAATCAATTCGACATAATTAAGATTTACACAATGTTTACACAACAGTAGGACACAAATTTCTATTCAAGTTCCCATCAGCTATAAACTAGGATACGCTGGAGACACTGGCAGACTAAACCCAGGGTCATAACACCAGGTGCAGAAGTTTCATGGTCTAAAGGTATTGAATTAATTCTCTAATAATTGACCAGCATATTTAGTAAAGTCACAATCTAAACCCCATCACTCTTTTTCTTTCTCCTTTAGCAGCTCCACAGATTCTGTACACATTGTGTCTTGAAGCACAAAGATTTTGAATCAGAAAAACACGTGAAACTAGGTGCCATCTATATTTTTATTCATAGAATCTGACAGCCCTACCTAATATCAGCACCTGAAAAATTGTCTAGGAATATTCCCTTCTGTGGGCTTCTCAGGTGGTACAGTGGTAGAGACTCTGCCTGCCAATGCAGGAGACTCAGGAGACCCGGGTTTAATCCCTCCTCCCCTGGAGGAGGGCATGGCAACCACTCCAGTGTTCTTGCCTGGAGAATCCCATGGACAGAGGAGCCTGGCGGGCTATAGTCCCTGGGGTCGCACAGAGTCGGGCATGTCTGAGCACACACGTGTGTCCCCTTCCGTATCTTTATTTTGGTGCAAATCATCAATACCCAGTTCAAGATTTATTTCCTTTTCTATTAGCAAAAGTGGTGGGGTCTGGCTTCCTGCTGCCCAGAAGCCACTGAACAGGCCAGGGTGGTGGAAAGGACAGTCTGCTCTATTTCAGATGCTGGGAACTAGGGAGGGAGTGGGACAGACATCCATCTGAAGGCTGACTCCCCCAACCCAGCCCCCAACTAGTGGGGCAGGAGCTTTCACAGACAGAGTGTGGGAGAGGGAGAAGCTGCATCCAGAAAGAGCCCAGCCATCTCTGACAGCCACCTTCAGATTGGTCGTTGATGGTCTGATCAGCATCGCGTTGGTTGTTTCAGATACAGTTAATCTTCAGTTCCAGGGTCCATTTTTCCTCATTTCTTTGGGTCAGTTCTTGGAACTGGGGCAGCTCGTGTCCTGGGTACGGTCTGGTCATCATTAGTTAACTCCTCCCCCTGGGGTTTCCGGATCTGTAAGACCGCTCACAGAATGTGGCTCAGCGTGTCATCTACAGCCCCTGAGAAGGAGCTGAGGGTCCCTGACAATGGCTAATGAGTGCATTGTTAGTATCTGCTCTCCTTTGCGTGTTTCCCCCTGTCTTCACAGATTCTCACTTTTCTGATTAAACTTTTCTTTGACTACAGTTTTGCATAGACAGGAGACAGGCGGAGGACTTGAGGAAGGGCCAGGCCATAGGGGCCTCATCCCCGTCGGGTCCTGCTCTGTCTCGACCACATCGTCGACTCTTCTCTTAGGAAGGTGTTCTTGTGGACATTTCTTCTCTCCTTGGGCCCCTCCACCTAAATGTGTCCGAGAACAAGCTTGTTACCTTGTCTTGGAAACAAGCTAATGCTTTATCTCTGGCCTCCCTGCTCACGTCAGGGACGCTGCCTCCAGATTCTTGGTTGCAAGGGACAGAAACTCAACAGGACCAAATGTGGTCAAAAGGCAATTTATGGCCTCCAGTGATGAACCTGCCTGAAGGGCGAAGGTGGTAGGGTCCAGGGCAGATGGAGCAGGGCGCAGGCATGGTTGGCACCCTTCTTGTCCCTGCCCGCCCTGTCGGACAGCCTTGTTCCCTCTGGGCATGTGGGTCCTAGAGGGCAGCCCGGGCTAGACTCTGGCTCTGCCAGTTCACAGTACGACCCAGCACGACCCAGCACCTAGTTACCGACCCTTCCTGAGGCTCCCTTTCCTCCTCTGCCAGCTCCATTCTGAATTTGGTTCTCCAGAAGCAGAGAGATGCACTTGGTTGCCTGAGGGAATAGTCTCAGGAGAAAAGGAGGCAGGGAAGAAGCCGGACAGGCTGGGGCAAAGATGTGGTCTCAGCTAGAGTCTGCGTTCCCTCTGATACCACGGGGAGCTCTGCAGAGGGAGGTGCTGTGCAAAGCTGGAGCCGGTCTGAGAAAGGACCCCGGAACCAGCCTGGGTGTCCCTGTGTTAGCTGGGTGCAAGTTGTTTTTGTGGGAGACAGAACTATGGAGGAATAACCTCTCGGGAACAGAGGCTCCAACAGGGTCAAAGCCAGTGGAGTAGGAAGGGCTATCCTGGCCACTGGAAGCCTTGATGCTCAGCAGTGGAGGAGGCCTGGGCAGGATGCCAACAGCATCCACACTGCGTGTGGAAGCAGGAGCCGCCTCATGGGTCTCAGTCGTGAGAGGTGCGTGCCTGCAGGCATGCTAAGTCACTTCAGTCATGTCCGACTCTGTGCGACCCCATGGACTGTAGCCCGCCAGGATCCTCTGTCCATGGGATTCTCTGGGCAAGAATACTGGAGTGGGCTGCTATGCCCTCCTCCAGGGGACCTTCCTGACCTAGGGTTCGAACCAGAGTCTCCTACGGCTCCTGCGTTGCAGGCAGATTCTTCACTGATGAGTGACGGGCAAGCCCTGTGAGAGATGCTTAAGTCACTATCTGGCATACAGCAGGCGCTCCATAAATGCTACATTATGATTAGAGCTCCTTTTCCAGCTTTACTAGTAGCTCATGAGAGATACTGGGCTTCCCCTGTGGCTCAAGTGGTAAAGAATCCGCCTGCAGGAGACGCGGGAGACGGGGGTTGTATCTCTGAGTCGGGAAGATTGCCCTAGAGGGGGAAATGCAATCCACCCCAGCATTCTTGTCTGGGAAATCCCATGGACAGAGGAGCCTGGCGGGCTGTAGTCCGTGGGGTCGCAAAGAGTTGGACACGACTTAGTGATTGAGCACACGCATGAGAGATATAATTTCTGGAAAACAAAAAATATGTGTTTTGCCAGAGTTGATAAAACTTTTAGTTTTTGCTCAAGAATCTGTGGTCTGTGATCCATGGTTCTATCATTTTTTGGGTACCATTTCTGTAGTTCCAAATTATCCGCCTGCAGGAGACGCGGGAGACGGGGGTTGTATCTCTGAGTCGGGAAGATTGCCCTAGAGGGGGAAATGCAATCCACCCCAGCATTCTTGTCTGGGAAATCCCATGGACAGAGGAGCCTGGCGGGCTGTAGTCCGTGGGGTCGCAAAGAGTTGGACACGACTTAGTGATTGAGCACACGCATGAGAGATATAATTTCTGGAAAACAAAAAATATGTGTTTTGCCAGAGTTGATAAAACTTTTAGTTTTTGCTCAAGAATCTGTGGTCTGTGATCCATGGTTCTATCATTTTTTGGGTACCATTTCTGTAGTTCCAAATATTCAGCAAGGGTGACGTGTATGACTCTCCTTTGACTGTTGGTTTTTAAACAGATTTTTCAGCATCAAATCCAAGGTCATCTTTGTTGTAAGTCAGGGTTACAGTAGGCTCCAAAGAAGCATTTCTACCTGTTCTTACTCATTTCTTGGTGGCCTCTCCTTGGCTTTCTGTTCTAGTGACAGTCCCAACCTACACAGATGTATTTTGCAAGCGGGATTTTGTGCAACACTGTATCAAATGTATTATATTGCAGTCGTCATTCTAGACATACCTCAACTGCATTGCTTTCATCTGTAAATCTTGTAATTCCATCACAAAAGCAATCAAGTTGTCTATGGAATGATTAGTTCCCTGCAAACACCTGGTGATTATGGCTCCTGCTTCTATTATCCATGGATGCTTTCTGATTCCCCCTTTCCTTCCTCCATTATTTACTGGAGATTCAGGGTGTGCACAAATAATTCAAATTTATCATGTCTCACTGATTATTTTATAACATCATTAAGTAGGAAGATGGTGCTGTATTTCACAGATGAAAAAGTTAAAACAAAGAAATGCGTGAATTGAAGTGCGATGGTCCAACTGTAGTTTTTATCTTAAAAGTCCTCAAGTTCCCTGGAATTGAAAATTTGGTTTTGATAAGAGTTCACCTTGCCTTCATTTCCTTTGGGATCTCTCAAGCCTTTCTGATTTAGTGGGGTTGCAAATGACTACCACCTTTTATCTGCCTACAGAAAACCAAGGTTTATCGTTGCAGCTTTTCTTAGTGCACCTACTAAATTTGCAGCCACGATTTTTCTCTTTCTCCATTTTGCAGCATTTGGGAACACGTCCAAATACTGTAATTTACATGGTCACTGAGCCAGGATGTATCATTGTGCGTGGAATACGGGGTGTTGTTCAGTCGCTCAGTCATGTTCGACTCTTTGCGGCCCTGTGGGATACAGGTGGCCCTCAGATCAGGCTGTAAAGGAGAGAGTCACAGTACGCAGAGGATGGTCCCCGGGGGGAGGGTGCTCCAGGCATGTGTAGCCTCTCTTCCTCTGACAGATGATTAGACAGTTGTAGTTGGGATAAGAAAGGGAAATAAGAGGAGAGAAACTGGGGTGGAAGCACCCAAAGTGTTTGGCTTGAGCGGGAAGTGGGGAGCAGGACGTGTATGTGGTAGCTGCTGTCTTCATGTTAAGATCCTGGAGTATCTTCCATGTAAATGAGCTCTTTCCTGCTGAGGGCAGTGGAAATTGGTGTGGATGGTTAGCAACAGAGGCTTGAGCTGTGTAGTAAGCAAGGTTTTGAAATGGCAAATTTTGTTGTTAAGTTGCTAAGTTATGTCTAATTCTTCATGACTCCACAGATTGTAGCATGCCAGGCTTCCTTGCCTTTCACTATCTCCTGGATTTTGCTAAAACTCATGTCCATTGAGTCGGTGATGCCATCCAACCATCTCATCCTCTGTCACCCACTTCTCCTCCTGCCCTCAATCTATCCCAGCATCAGAATCTTTTCCAATGAGGCAGCTCTTCGCATCAGGTGGCCAAAGTATTGGAGCTTCAGCTTCAGCATCAGTCCTTCCAATGAATATTCAGGATTGATTTCCTTTAGGATGGACTGGTTGGATCTCCTTGCAGTCCAAGGGACTCTCAAGAGTCTTCTCCAACACCACAGTTCAATTCTTTGTGCTCAGCCTTCTTTAGGATCCAGCTCTCACATCCTTACCACAATTTGAATGCATTAGTTCTTTGGCGTTTAGCCTTCTTTATGGACCAGCTCTCATATCCATACATGACTACTGGAAAAACCACAGCTTTGACTAGACGGACCTTTGTCAGCAAGTCTAGAGGCTAAAGATCAAATTGTAGTCAGAGGAATTCTAGGAAACTAAGGACACAGTTGTTTTATGACATTGCACTTTGTTGAAAAATAGAGAGAACAGGGTGGCTATTTGGAGACTCTGCAGACTCTTAGACGCTGGGGGCCTGGGGGACGTTACATCACCCTGCTGACAAAGGCAGCTCTTTGGTCAGTGGGATCGGACAGAAGGAAGCAGGAACGACCTGCTTACTGGGCTCCACTCTTACCAAAAGACCAGGTCCTTCCTGCGTCTCGGGAGAAGGTGGAACACACTCAGGACCTGGTATTCGCTGGCAAACAGGAGTTAAAAGGCTGTTTAATCACGTTGTTTTTACATTTGGTGACAAGCAGTTGTGGGAATCACAGAGTAGGTTTATAACTAGAATCGACATATTTGCATTGGATCTCATTTGCTTTTTTTCTGGTAATGATATCAGCCCATTGATCTCTACGTATTGATCACAAACACGTGTTCACTTCATGAATGGAAGACAGAGAAGAGGTCCCCGAAGCAGCAGACCGGAGTGACGCCCTGAGTAAACGCCTGGCGCTCGGACCCCAGTGCGGCTGCGCCCCCTCTCTGCCACCTGTGGGGCTTATTGGTGCCCTAATGGCAACCGATGGACCACAGAAACACTTCACATGTTTACACAGAAGGCTCTGGACCAGACACACTGCCTGCACTGTGGGGTCAAGCCTTCCCAGCTGCCGGCACTCTACCGCCTGTACTCTGCCCGTGATCCAATCCGTGGATAAAATGCAACGTATTTATTCTCAAAAACAAGACAGACTTACCCCAGTTTATTACAATTCAGCTGCCACAAGCTCAAGATCACGAAGCCTCATGTCCCGACTCACACTTTCCCACCCGTGACAGCAATGACCTTGCACAGGTGAAGGTCATGCCCCAGAGAAGGGCCGAGTGTAGACCTGCGTGCCTGCACAGGGGAGGTGGGCATGAGAGGCCTAACAGAGCTTGCAGACGGGGCCTCCTGCTTTAGGGCGAAACAGTGAGTGTGGCTGGAAACGGGAGGCCTGGCACCTCTGGGACGGGTAGTGGTCAGTTTGCTCCGAGCCTGTCCTCTGGGTATCATGGACTGCAGTGGATGTGACGTCTGTGTGGAGGTTGCCTCTGATGCACCTCCACGAATTAGCACAGTGAAGTGGAAACAGTGCCACTCTGCAGTTGCACAGATGTGAATGTATCCAGCTTTGCCTCTGTGTCGCTTAAGGCCTCTGCTGCCCTGTGCAGGGCGGGGCGGGGCGGGGCGGGGGATCCCTGGTTTCCCTCTAAGGGGCAGGGTGGCCGTGGTCAGCTTGCTGAATCGCAAGCACACTGTCCACCGTGTATACAGAGCAGCTGGCAGGGCGCCCGTTCTAGAGACGGGAGTAGCTGTTCCTTCCTTTCTCACAGCGGCGCATACATGGGAAGCATGGGAGGTTTTCTGGGTCTTTTCTGCTTTGCATTGACCTGTAACACTAAGTGCAGAATGAAGTAAGCCAGAAAGAGAAAGACAAATACTGTACATTAGCGCATTTATTCGGAATCTAGAAAGATGGTAAAGATGAACCCACACACGGAGCAGGAATGGAGACGTAGCTGCAGAGAGCGGGCGTGTGACGCAGTGGGGAAGGGGAGGGTGGGGCGGATCGGGAGAGCAGTGCTGACCAAGTGTGAGTTTTCCTAGATGAAGAGAGCTTTGTCGAGTTAAGTTTGCACTTCTTGTAAGACTATCTAATTGGCAGGCTGTCCATCAGCTCTGATAACACAGGACCCCTGACTCCTAAATGAACAGCATTGGCATCATTTTTTTTTTTTTCTCACCATTTCAGTTCTTTGACCAAAGTCAAGAATGAAAGGGAGAAGATGTTCCTTGCTGCTGCTGCTGCTAAGTCACTTCAGTCGTGTCTGACTCTCTGCGACCCCAGAGATGGCCTCCTACCAGGCTCCCCCATCCCTGGGATTCTCCAGGCAAGAACACTGGAGTGGGTTGCCATTTCCTTCTCCAATGCAGGAAAGTGAAAAGTGAAAGGGAAGTCACTCAGTCGTGTCCGACTCTTAGCGACCCCATGGACTGCAGCCCACCAGGCTCCTCCGTCCACAGGGTTTTCCAGGCAGGAGTACTGGAGTGGGGTGCCATCGCCTTCTCCGAGATGTTTCCTTAGTGGAAGGCAAAGTGGGACACTTTAAGTAAATCCATCTATGTTTTACGAGGTCGTGGATCAGGATCTGAAACCTTATCTGCTAATCTTTCCTTCCATTTCATTTACAAGGAAGAGAATGACGGTCATTACCTGACGGATGTTTACTGTTGCACTGAGGGTTCAGCTTGAAAGCCTTATTGTGACTTTGGGGTAGTTTCAGTCCACAGAAATGTGCGCGTGAGGAACAGGAAGCAGAGCTCAGCTGCCTTGGTTTCCGGCGGGTTTCCAGCTGATGCAGGGGGAGCTCCACGAAACCAGTGCAGCCGGAGCCCAGGCACCGGAAAGGGGGACACTCCGTGCCTGCCCCTCCCTGCCCCGCACGGGGCCCCCCGCAGCCCGTGCCCAGCGCGCCTCCGGCCACAGCCTCGCTCCTACTGGCCTGGCCGCAAGCAGGACCCTGGCGCCTCGTGACTCCACTCGGCGGTCCTCTCAGGGAAGTTGCCACTGACACTGAGCTGGGGCCTCCTGAACCTTTGCTTCCGGGGAAGCACAGCCCTAGGGAGGTCCCGTGGGCTGCTGGGCGCCAGGTTCCCACCAGCCGACGATAGAGAGCCCTGCGTTGGAGGGAAGAAGTTTGTTTCACGTATCCTACAAAGGGTTTTGATCGCAGAGGAATGAGGATAAAGCTGGACTTGAAGGATGTGAGGGGCATCTGAGGAGATGAGAGTGAGATGGAGCAGGACCTTGGGGGCTCCTGGGCACAAAAGACTTCTGTGTCCCCCGTCTCTTGATTACAGGAAATAGGCTTCATTCAGCCTCCACGACCTTCCCTGAGTTCCAACAGGCAGGTTCAAACAGCTGCCAATCAGGGAAGGGAGGAGGTGCAGAAAGCAGGAAAGAGCAGTCAAGAAACAGAAGGGCAGGCTTGGAGCCGGGCCCCGGTTCCCCTCAAGGGACACACAGGACGGTATCTTTGAGCTTTGTGCAGACACTGAAACCCCCACTACATAGAAGTCAGCTGCTTTCTGCCCACAAACACGGAGGCCCTGGACGGCTTGGAACCAGAAAGTTGATGATGCTGACTCCGCTTCCCTCACCGCCAAGTCATCAGAAGAGTGTCCACGAGCTGATCACGCCCTCTTTGAACCAATACCATACAATTCTTCACTACCCCCTCCAGATGGGGTCAGAGTTTTGAAGGCATTAGCCCACTGGGGCAAACCCCTTTGCTTGGCAAAGCAATAAAGCTATTCTTTTCTAGTTCACCCGGAGTTCAGCCTTTGAGAATTAATTCTGTCCTGGGTACAGAGGTCAGACTCAGCATCAAGAGCATGGCATTGCCTTAACTGAGAAGCCATCTCCACTTGCTCCCATGGCCCAGCTTATGGTGCTGTCATCGGGACAATGACAGCTGAGTGGGAAACGGGATCGAGGTACAAGCATCAGGCAAGAAGGGGCTTTCCCGGTGACTCGGTGGTAAAGAATCCACCTGCAATGCAGGAGCCACAGGAGATGTGGGTTCGATCCCTGGGTCGAGAAGACCTCCTGGAGGAGGAAATGGCAACCCACTCCAGTGTTCTTGCCTGGGGAATCCCGTGGACAGAGGAGCCTGGTGGGCTACAGTCCATGGCGTCACAGAGAGTCGGACACGACTGAGCGACTGAATGACAGCCTGGCAAGAAAGAATGATGCAGGGAGAAGGGGGTGACTTATAAGTCCTTAGAGCATCTTCCTATGAGTTTCATAGCTGGCTCCCCCAGCTCTTCCAGCAGACCTGAGATGTCTGCATTATGGCAGCTCTCTGCCTTTGTCCCTTGTGCTTTTGCAACGTGGGAAGAGAGAGATTAATTGTATGGTGAAACTCCTCCACAATTTGCTGAACCTCTGCATTCCTGACAGCAATCTCTCCCCAAGTGCTCTATGATTAACTTGAAACATCAGCCGGGCACAAGCATAGACTAGATTCATGTAAATGGAAACACATAAATAGCGAGAAGGATGGAGAAGGGGCAAAGCTGTCTGGCTGCCGGAGAATCTGTAGCGAGATGATACATGAAGCTTTTTTGTAGATTGCTTCATCCGCGGAACATGTCGGTTATCCGTCAGCCGGAGCTCAAGAGTTAGAATTGCTTCTTCTGGGCAGGGGCCTGGTAATAGCACAGACCACGGCTCCATTTGCAAGCTGCTTTCAAGTCATGCAAATAAAAATAACGTTTCTGTCTTGATCTTTAAAAGAAAATCTCTCGTCCTCTTTGTGGAGTTCAGCAATCAGGTGCCTTTACCTGGATTTTCCTCTCTGTGAAGAGAAACTAAGCACAGGGCGTCCGTCTGGAGATTTTCTAGACAACGCTCCTGCGCGTGCGCATCAGAGATGCTCTCACGGCGCCTGGAGATTTTCTAGACAACGTTCCTGCGCGTTTACATCAGAGATGTTCTCACGACGCCAGCTCGGATTAGTCTCAGGCAGTTGGCTGGAGGGCTCTATTGATCTATTCACTTTGTAAGTTCTGAACCTCCTTTTCCTGATCAGACTCTTCCACTCATAAATTTGTTCTTATGTAAATAGAGCTCTTGGTTTGTGCTCACAGAATGATGAGGATGAGCTGGATGGAAAAACGGAGCCCGTTTGCAGGGAGGCGAACACAGCCCTCGGGTGAAGCCACTAGGGGTGGGTTTTACCCCAGAGGCAGCCCCAGGCGCCCCCAGTCTGTGAGACCCTGAGCTGGCCTTCTCTTTCAGCTGCAGACTGTGATCTGAGTCATTCTCTACAGTTCCACGTCAAAGGCTAGCATTTGAGAATAAGTACGCACCATGGTTTCACCGACTACTTTGGGAGTCTACCCTTGGACTCTTTGGGAGTCTACCCTGGGAGTCTAACCCTTGGGAGTCTACCCTGACTACAACCCCAGCACACGAACCCATGGTCCCCCAGCCAGCTGATGGGGCTTCCCTGGTGGCTCAGATGGTGAAGAATCTGCCTGCAACGCAGAAGATCTGGGTTCAGTCCCTGGGTCGGGAAGATCTGCTGGAGGAGAGCATGGCCACCCACTGCAGCATTCTGGCCTGGAGAAGCCCATGAACAGAGGAGCCTGCTGGGCTGCGGTCCACGGGGCTGCACAGCGTCAGACACGACTGAGTGGCTAAGCGCAGCGCAGCGCAGCCCCCTGACAGAGGCAAAGCGACCAGGACACACTTAAAAATGCAGTTAGTCCAGAGGACAGACGCAAGAAGGGATTCTCAACAAGGGAAATGAAGGAATATGCTCAGGAGTTTCAGAGCTCAGTGGAAACTTAAATATACAAGTCATATCAAACCTGTAATGTTTGTGCTTGAAGCAAAAATTAAAGTGGAATTTAGAATGGAAAGCGGCTCCCACTGATTATATTTTTTCCTTCGTATATAGAAAGTGATTATATGACTGAGAAAGTTAAACCTTAGCAAAGGCTTGGATTTAAGTGAAAAGGCATGTAGGTTTATTTTCAATTATTCTTTCAATTAATGTTTATGGAGAGCTTCTGGGGTGCCTATCTCAGTATTTGGCAAACAGTCGTGAAGCTTATAATGTCGACAGTCTAAGACAAATACTTGGATGACAGTTAATGTGGTTACATTAAACAGGTCACACGCAGCGTTTCCCAGGCCTGGCAGTCTCGTCTCTCATGCCCATGTCTGTTGCTGGGAAGAACAAGAAAATAATTAGAGATTTCATGATTACGGACTTGTTGGGACTTTGATTAATAACTAAATTAATAATTTATTTTTATAGGCTAGATGTTCAGCTTGAAGTCACACATGAGTTTATATATGCAAGGGAGTGCTTTTGAAAATGTAGATACTTGCAGGGATATAATATCAGGAAGCCAGATTGGATTAAACTTTGGTAGAAACATCACTAACCCACACAAATCATGTCCTTAAACTAAAGGTAGTGATTAACACTCCCATGTCATGCTGTGCTGTCCTGAGTCGTGTCTGACTCTCTGTGACCCTATCGACTGTAGCCCACCCAGGCTCCTCTCTCCATGGGATTTCCCAGGCAAG
Organism: Aepyceros melampus; assembly: GCA_006408695.1. Lineage (NCBI taxonomy): Eukaryota > Metazoa > Chordata > Mammalia > Artiodactyla > Bovidae > Aepyceros > Aepyceros melampus. The sequence goes on from SJXQ01012514.1 coordinate 150,211, forward strand.
AATACAGGAGTGGGTTGCCATTTCCTTCTCCGGGGATCTTCCAGACCCAGGGGTGGAACCCGTGTCTCCTGCGTCTCCTGCATGGTCAGGCAGATTCTTACCTCTAGCGCCGCTTTTTATGACCCCATGGACTGTAGCCAGCCAGGCTCCTCGGACCATGGAATTCTCCGGGCAAGTATACTGGAGTAGGTGGCCATTTCCTTCTCCAGGGGATCCTTCCGACCCAGGAATGAAACCTGGGTGTCTCACAGGGCAGGCAGATTCTTTACCATCTGAGCCACCAGCGAAGCCCAGGGCCACCTGGGAAGCATTTATTAAATTTATTAAATACTTATGTAGCATTTATTAAATGCAAGGGATTGTTCTCAATTCAGTTCAGTTAAGTCGCTCAGTTGTGTCCGACTCTTTGCAACCCCATGAATTGCAGCACACCAGGCCTCCCTGTCCATCACCAAGTCCCAGAGTTCCCAAACTCACGTGCATTGAGTTGGTGGTGCCATCCAGCCATCTCATCCTCTGTCGTCCCCTTCTCCTCCTGCCCCCAATTCCTCCCAGCATCAGAGTCTTTTCCAATGAGTCAACTCTTTGCATAAGGTGGCCGAAGTACTGGAGTTTCAGCCTCAGCATTAGTCCTTCCAATAAACACCCAGACTGGTCTCCTTTAGGATGGACTAGTCGGATCTCCTTGCAGTCCAAGGGACTCTCAAGAGTCTTCTCCAACACCACAGTTCAAAAGCATCAATTCTTCGGCGCTCAGCTTTCTTCACAGTCCAGCTCTCACATCCATATACGACACAGGAAAAACCATAGCCTTGACTAGATGGACCTTTGTTGGCAAAGTAATGTCTCTTATGCACACACAATTCATTTATTTCTCTGAAGGAACGTTATGAAGGGAATGGACATCATCTGTGTAAATAAATAAATGAAGGATAACAGAATCCGTCTCCTGAAAATATGCTTCTTTGAGCTTAAAGAACTTGAAAAACAGCAGGTGCAACAAGGGTGCTCCATTTCCCCCTCCTCCCTGAAGCCAGGAGATAAAGGTGCCATGTGGAAGGGGTCCTCCTTGTACCAGGAGGGGAGACATACTCTTCTGCCCAGTGTTGGGAGTGGAGGCAGAGGAATCTGTGCAAACAGATCTTGCTAGAGCAAGTCTAATCTTTCCTTTGGTCCCCATGTGTTTCAGTCACTTTTCCTCAAGGGTCTCTCTTTGTTCAACCTGGTGTATGGGCAGTGAGGCTTTGCCCCTTCTTTGCGTCTTCATTTTTTTTGTGGGGTCTCACAGACATGGACAAATTCTTGGGCTTTCCCTGCTAATCTGTCTTCTGTCCCTTTAGTTCTCATGTCCAGCCGGAAGACAGTTCGCCTCTGCTCCCCTGACACCCTTGATGGCGCAGCCCAGCGGAAGTGCTCACCGCGTTCTTCATCTTGCAGGGGACTTAGAGGACGGTGGTGACCAGCAGCCACACACCCACCAAACACCAATTTATGGCAGACTGTGGAGATGCAAAGACGGTCAAGACCCAACCCTTGGCCCACAGCTTCCCTTCTGGAGAGAGGTGGGGGGCTGAAAAGCAGGTCAGAGCAGAGGGAGACCCCTGAGAAGGGAGCACGTGTGCAGTTCTGCTTAGAGACCTCACAGAGCACTGGACACTCAGATGCTTGGGCTGTCTTCTTCTAGAAGGTGGTCTGGGCAAGGTGACGTCATGTCCAAAATTCCCCTGATTCTAAGCCTGGACTTGAGGCCATTTGGTGGTTCTAGCTGTGATCTCGTACCAAGCAGAGCTGTGGTCAAGTAAGACAGTGCCTTGCTGGCTTGTTCCTTCCTGTGGAAAGATCTAAGTCAACCCCAGGAGACAGAGGATGGAGACAATGTCCTTCAGATAAAAGCAGAAGAAACTAGAGTCTCTGGAGAAGGACTGAAAACTTCTTTCTCTTGCCCCCTGTTCCACTCACGAAAAAATCCATCAACAACAGACCCTGACATTGACTCAATATCTAGGGTAACAAGATTGCAAAAGCTAACAACACAAGGGAGAGGAACGCTTCTGAGAACTGTATAATCTAGAGGTTTCAGCAGCTATCTTCAATCACTCAGTAAACATTTTTGAGCTGCTAAAACATGCCGGGGCCTGCAGAGCGCTTCATGACAGGAGCGTTTCGGGAATTCAATCCTGCACATGGTGTCGTCCCCCACCGTGTACTGACACATGGGCACACACGTGTGTGTGCTTGCACGTGCATGCGTGTATACACGCATGATTCAGCAGTCTCCAATAGCAACATGGGGTGTCTCCCTCCCAACAGAAGTTACCTAAAGCCCTTCACCTAATCTGGTAAGATCAGGCTCACTGCCACATGGCCCTGGTGTCTATAATCACGTGCTTCCGCACCGCTGCAGGTAACTCTTTCCCTAAAGAAAGTCAAAATTGCTCAGTCGTGTCCCACTCTTTGCAACCCCATGGACTTACAGTTCATGGAATTCTCCAGGCCAGAATACTGCTGTGTAGACATTCCCTTCTCCAGGGGATCTTCCCAACCCAGGGATCGAACCCAGGTCTTCTGCACTGAAGGCAGATTTTTTACCAGCTGAGCCACAAGGGAAGTCCAAGAATACTGGAGAGGGTAAAACCCTTTCCCTAAAGCACATTATAACATGTAATGATTGCATTTGAATAGAGTTTCAAGCATTTGCAGGTCACTTGCAGTCTTTGCTAACTTTAAGAAGGTGGGTGGACTGAACACCTTATAGCAAATGGCTGAAGACTCACAGAGTTGGTCCTTCCTGGCCAACTCGAGTTCCATCAGTGTGGATCACACCGGGCATCTTTATTTGCCGGGGGAATGTACCTAATGGAACTATTTGGCCACTAACCACATAAAACCGTTATCAGATATCTGGGCACTTGCTTCATAAAAGAAAAATTGTAATCATGAGAAAAGTAAAATTTCCAATTAAGATCTAATAAGTCATCTTTATGAAATGGAGACAAATCACGAATTCTTCAGCCTCTGAGCCCTGAAGAATACATATCTCTTGATTGCTACCTGCCTGCACAGCAATTTTTTGTCTGCAAAGCCATTGACCATTTGCTGTGATGACCCTTACTGGGTCAGGGAAAGCTTGAGAGAGAATGCCTCTGCCTTAAGGAGTGGACGCATGCTGCAAGGAGCCTCATTTCCGGAACCCTACCCTGCAGAGTGGCCAGGGTTTGGAGAAGCTGTCAGCACTGGGAAAAAGAGACCATTGCTCACCTCCCCTGGAGAAGATTGTTATCACGTCCCTTTGCCCTCTTCTTTGAAATAAATTCTGAGAAATAAAGACATATTCTTTGTATGCCAGGACAAAAATCTTTCTGAAATGAGCATTGGTGAGGACGTGGAGAAATTGGAACTCTCGTCCACTGCGGGCAGGAATGTAAAATGATGCAGTCACTTTGGGACACAATTTGGCAATTCCTCGAGAGGTTATACATACCTTTTGGCCCAGCAATCCTATGCCTAGACGAACACCCATGAGAACTGGAAACTTACATCCAGGCAAAAACTGTACTCAAAAGTTCCTATCAGCATTATTCATAAGAGTCAAATGGGAAACAAGCCCAGCAGTCCCCAACAGATTGATGGATAAACAGAACGTGGTGTATTTGCACAATGAATACTCGACATTTTATAAAAAGAAAGAAGTTCTGATACATGATACAACATGGATGAACCTTGAAGGCATTACACTCAATGAGAGAAGCAGTACCAGCAGGCTGGGTATTGTATGAACCCACTTACATGATACATTCAGAGCAGACAAATCCGTGGACACAGGAAGTAGGTTAGTGGTTGCCAGGAGCTTGGGAGGACTTGGAGGGAAATGGATTGTGACTGTGACGTGTTTTATTTGGGGGTGATGACAATTACACGGTGATGATTTCCCAACTCCGTGACTATACTAAAACCCACCGAATTATACACTTTAAAAGAGTGAACGTAGAATCTGTGAATTATATTTCAGTAAAGCAGTTATCAAACATATTTTTGAGTGGCTTTCTAGAGTCCAGGCCTGCGTGCCTGTGAATTCCTGTAAATGATCAAGATTTAACTAGTTGTTTTGAGATGTACTATAGCCTGAAGATAAAATAAAACCTTTTAAAAAATAAACAAAGACAACAAAGCAATAAGAAGTGATTTTTGTCACATGTGTTGGAGTTCCATGTTTTCAAACATCCGAAGGGAATCATCCATAAAATGAATCAGAATGATAATAGATATGTTTTAGCAATGCTTTCACAGATGGTCTTATTCAAACACATTCTGAGTGATGATAAATACAGAAGCTTATAGAGTCAGACTGCGCTTGTGAGACTCTGGGTTGGAGATGAGACCAGAGAGCCAGTTCTCCGAGGGAGCGTCTCTTATTTGTCTCTGTATTTTCTGGGGCATGGATGACATGTTAGCTGAAGGAGAGATTAAATGGGTTATCACTTTCTGAGGGAGCACCTTCAACCGGCAATAGAATAAATATCCCTTTATCTCTGAGATAATGCAATCTTAAAGAATCACCCGTTTCAGCATGTAGTAGATGCCTGGGAAATGTTCCATGCAAGCGTGCAGGGAGCAGTACACACGCGAGCGGATAGGTGTAGAGTCTGCGCAAGTGGTTATCTGAGCAGATCCCCATGGGCTTCTGAAATCAGCTTCTCCTTTGCCTTCAGTGTGGGCTTTGCTGGTGACTCAGATGGTCAAGAATCCGCCTGCAACGTGGGAGACCAGTGTTCCATCCCTGGGCTGGGAAGATCCCCTGGAGGAGGAAATGGCTGCCCACTCCGGTATTCTTGCCTGGAGAATTGCATGGATAGAGGGGCCTGGCGGGCTGCAGTTCATGGGTTCAAGAGTCGGACACGACTGACTGACTAACACTTTCACTTCACTTGCTTCAGTGTGATGGGGTTGGAACTCCGAAACATTTTTAAGAAGTGAAATGATCCACAGATATTTGTGGTCTGGTTTACATGCAGAGTGTGTACCAAGACAGTTTCCCAGGGGGCTCAGTGGTCAAGAATCTACCTTCCAAGTCAGGAGACACAGGAGACATGGGTTTAATGCCTGGGTCTGATCCCTGGACTGGGAAGATCCCCTGGAGAAGGGAATGGCTACCCACTCCAGGTTATTGCCTGGAAAATTCCACGGGTAGAGGAGTCCATGGGGGTGCAAAAAAGTTGGCCCTGATGAGTGCCTGATGAGTGCACACACACACACACACACACACCCCTACTGAAGCGTTCTCTTGTTTCCTGATTCCTTCATCAGTTACGCCAAGGATTTCAGACTCGATGGCACTGTGGACGGGCTGCCACCCCCGAAACCAAAAGCAAGAACCATGTCTCCTGGTAATATACTGCAGACTCCTTATTCTGGAGAGAAACCTATCTCTCAGTTATATCATGTAATTAGAAAATGCTCTCATAGGAATTGAAGTTACATTGAATCAGCAGACTTTTCACCAATCTCTAACTATTGGTTTTCCCTCACACCAAGGAAAACCAATGTCCCTCAGCAATACATGGATTTTAAGCTTCCCCCAGTAGGGAAATGCTTGTTGTTTTCAGCGGGAAGGAAATCAAGGGGAATGTGGTTTCTGACTATTATCACACTCTTCATTGTTTGAGTTTCCCATAATTTTTCAGGTCACTTGCCTTTTTGAAAATATTTTTAAGCATTAAAAGTCAGCGTGCTTCCCTCATGTTATTGAGCTGGGGAAGTTTATAGTTCTTTGAATCTGTTCATGTATTGATTTAAAGAACAGGAAGGTCATCATTGAACCTTCTCTGTAATAACCGACACACAACACGTCGGTTCACAGCAGCTGCCGGCTTCATCAGCGTCTATTTATGAGGTCAAGGTTCACAGCCAGGAGGGCAGAAATGATGGTCAAATCAACCGATGTTTAAACATTTTTAGAATTTCTTAAGGGTTTATTGACATGGACCAGCACATTCTGAGGTGGAGTAATAAGTCAGTATGTCAGACTAGTGGGGAAGTTCTTGAGTTAAACTTAGATATAATTATATTGCAATATTAGTCAGTATCACAGAGCGTTTTATAGATAGAAAACCATACAGTGTGATAGACTCCTGCTTCTGGACTTTAAATGGCGGTTGCAGTTTTGCCTGATCAGTTTCATTCCTCCTCCTGTGACAGCCCGTCTTGTGTGTGCTTAGTCACTCAGTCTGACTTCTGCAGCCCGCCAGGCTCCTCTGTCCATGGAATTCCCCAGGCAAGGGCACTGGAGTGGGTGGCCAGACAGCTCATCTTAAGTCACAATAAATATGAGACCCCCATCACCTCCATTCTCGCCTCCAACTAATTCAGTTCGTGACCTCCCATCTAGCCAAACTCTCTAATTAAATTCTCAACCCTCTGATTTCACAGCCTCCAATTCCTAATCCTGGCACTTTCTTCCCATCAGGATGCACAGGTCATTCCGCTACTCCAGATCTACTTATTCTGTAAAACGGCCTCTGAGTAACAGATTACAGTCCCCAACATATGAAGGAGCTTGATTCCCAGCATGCCTTCATAAGTTCAACAAAGCTAGCCTGGATATGCAGCTAACACAATTGACTATACAGGTGTGTGTGTGTGTGTGTGTGTGTGTGTGACATTCACTCACTTGTGTTCAACTCTTCACAACTTGATGGACCATAGAGTCCATGGAATTCTCCAGGCCAGAGTACTGAAGTGGGTAGCCTTTCCCTTCTCCAGGGGATCTTCCCAACCCAGGGATCGAACCTAGGTCTCTCGAATTGTACGCAGATTCTTTACTAGCTGAGCCACAAGGGAAGCCCAAGAATGCTGAAGTGAGCAGTCTATCCCTTCTCCAGCGGGTCTTCCCACCCAGGAATCGAGCTGGGATCCTGAATTACAGGTGGTTCCTCACCACCTGAGCCATCAGGGAAACCCACAGAGTACTGTAATAGGTTGCTAGTATGTTTCACACAAATAATACATAAAAAACAAACACACACAAATTAAGAAGTCATTTTTCATCTTAGAGGCCAAGATCTTGAAGCGTAGTCGTGTACAGCAGCCGGCGCACGGGGGCTGGCACCAAGTGAGCAGGAGGGAAGAATTCCTGAAGGGAGTGGGGAGAAGGCTGAGCTGAAGGAGCGTCAGCAGTGGGAGACAGAGGTAGGGGAAAGCTGCAGTTTCCCTCGCTCCTGACGCTGATGGAGTGCAGGTTTGCATCGCTGGAAGTCTGCGACTCGAAGTCTTGTCTGTAGGGGACTTATTGTGCAAGCGTATCCCCTCCTGTGAGCTCCTGGCCATTCTCTGTCTCAGACACACGGCACACACATTGCCCACTTTGTTTTGAAGTTCCACGTGGCACGTCCGTGCCTGGGGCGAGATGATACATCCCTGGAATTCACAGACCATCCTGGCTGATTTCTGCACGTGACTCCCTTCACACAGGTGGCCTGTGATGACTGTTTGCAGACTGCCCGAGTGGAGGACAGGGGAGGAACCCTGAGGCAGTGACTCCTGTAAGGGGTGTCTGAAGGGTGAATGGGCGTAGGACACATTCCGTTCTTCCGTTTGACCTGTGGCTTTGGAAGTTAAGACCCTCCCATCTCTAGGGCATCAGGTGGGGAGACGAACTCCCCTGAGATGTACCTGCAGAGAGCTTTGATCGTCACGCGCAGAGCAAAGACGAGGACAGATCTGAGACTTTTGTTTTCTGCAAAGAGGTGTACTTTATATAACACCCCTTGGTCACAGAGTGGCTCAAAACAGTGTTTAAGATTTCACCCCAGAATGCTTCCAAGGAACCCAGGATGAATGTATTTATCTTGATATAACAATCAACTTGATTTTGGTTTCCCTTATGCAGCAGAATGTGATAGCTATAAAGCCACAGGATTTCCGCAAGTACCATAAACACATTTAACCGGGTGATTGTTTTCAAAAGGTTCCTACACAGGCCACTTGGGTACAAAGGGTCAAACGCAGTCCAAACAAATGCACACCAGTAATAGGTACAAAGGGCCCATGTCCTTGGTGAATGATTAATCATAGGCCATCATAAACAAAAATGTTCCATATGTTTGATAAACAGGTTTGCAAAGGAGACCGGAAGCACAGGAGAGAGTCACATCTTTCAACATGAAAGGTCAGTGGTAAGAGAGCTGTGTGATATTGGGGCCTTTACAGTTCTGAAGGGTTTTGTTTAATACTTGGAGTCAGACCGGGGTGGCTATGTCTGTACCCACAAGTTAGTAACAACATAAGCATCTGTAATCGAAACTTGAGGTGTTTCTTTCATCCTCTTCTGTTTTCCAGTCAGTAGATTATTTTATGCACGTCTACTCCCAGAATGGTCTAAGGGGACGTCCGTTTTCTTTCCCTGCATTTTCTCCTTGTGGGAATAAGAATTAACCATGGCAACCACAGATGGAAAGGCTGTTACACCCCGTTTGCAAAAATAAAAACAAAACTCTGGCACATCTTCAGAGTAGCCTAAGAATAGTAGGGTGAACGGAGAAGACTGGAGCGGGGAGCTTTCCCCTCTCCAGGGGATCTTCCCAACCCAGGGATTGAACTCAGGTCTCCCACATTGCAGGCGGATTCTTAAGCAGCTGAACCAGCAGAGAAGCCCAAGAATACTAGAGTGGGGAGCCTACCCCTTCTCCAGCAGATCTTCCTGACCCAGAAATCGAATTGGGGTCTTCTGCCTTGCAGGCGGATTCTTTACCAACTGAACTGTCAGGGAAGCCTAAGAATACCAGGGAGAGGATAACAAAAGAGACAAACTTTGGTTTTATCCACAGATGTGCTGAATGGCATAGCCAAGCGCGTGTCTCCTACTTGGAAGATGACACAAAAAGTTTCCAGTTTTATTTTTTCTGTACTGGGCAGCAGAATCTGCTAGCTTCAGAACACTTCGCAAGCTTAACGTAAGGGATTATAGCTGAGGGCACTTAATATTAATAAGTCACATAAGAAAACCATTTCTTTCCTCTGGCTCACAGTCGCCGGAAGTATAGGTACAGCCGAGCTTCTCCGTACGGAAAGCAGGAAGGAAGGCTGCCGTGGACATGGATGATGGCAATAAAGACGCCCCTGTGGGGCTCCCCCGTGGGGCTCCCCCGTGGGGCTCCCCGGTGGGGCTTCCCTAGCTACCCAGCGGTCAAGACCGCCAGCTCCCGATGCAGTGGGCCTGGGTTTGATCCCGGGTCAGGGAACGACATCCTGCATGCCACAATGAAAGATTCCACATGTCAAAACGGAACCCTGGGGCAGCAAAATAAATAAATATTAAAAAAAAGAAATAAGCAAAGAATGAAATTCTTAAAGAAAAAGAAAAGAAGGAAGAAATCTGTGGGCCGATCCAGGCAGGCCCCTGTGGCTCAGGGAACGGAGCGCAAGCGGAAAGAGCAGAGGGAGCGGGCCTGGCGAGGAGCGCGCTTTAGGGTCGCGGGTTGATGGAAACACTTGAGAAATGGTTGCTTCGCCTCACCCTTGGGGCCAAGGCAGAAGAGGCCCCTATCCCTTTGCTACCACAGCCCCTGCCTTCCCAGCCTTGGTCCCCGAGTCTTGTCTCTCTGGACAGGGAAAGCAAACCACAAGGAGAACAAAAGCCCACAGGTGTTCCAGGAGATTTTGGTCAAGAAGGGCTGGATATCTGGCTGAAGCATGAGAAAAAAAGGGGGGGGCAATAAAGAAATGGAAAGGCAAACAAACAAACAAACAAATCCATGTGTTTCCTGAAAGATGTTATTTCCTTTATGTAAATAATCATGTTTTCAAAATTCTAGAGGATGAGATGGTTGGATGACATCACCTACTAGATGGACATGAACTTGGGCAAACTTCGGGAGACGGTCGGGGCAGGGAAGCCTGGCGTGCTGCTGTCCATGGGGTCGCAAAGGGGAGGACCCGACTCAGCACCTGAACAACAACAACAATTCTAGAATCTATGTTCTCTCCTTCTCCTTCCCCAAGAGTACAAAGTCTGAAGGACCTGTGCGTGGAGCTGCCCGCTGGAAACGCTTTCCCTCCACGCTGTATCCCGGCCCCTGGGATGGGTGTGTGCGCCCCGGCACAGTCTCCTGAGGGCCCACTCCTGCACTGACCCCCACACCCCCAGGCTCAGAGGTCCCTACTCTTCACTGCTCTTCATTCCTTTCTGCCCTCCTGGACCGGATCATGGAGGTCGAAGCCCAGGGATTTGAATGGATAGTACAGGTTCTCTGATTTTGTTACCATTTTATGCTTGGATTTTCTGTACAAGGTGCTTTTGCAAGATTCTCCAGTCCTCCAGGATTCTTCTCTTTGGAGAGAAGCCTCAGCCTCACAACGGGATGGACACACCAGAGCAGACGGTGCCCAGAGCTCATGTAGTGTGGGGCTGGGTGTCGCAGGAGCTCCTTTGAAGGATGGCTTCTCCCTCAGGAAACTCAGATGAGCATCACGAGCTCCTGACCCTTCCTGACCTGCAAGCTGACCCCTGCAACTTCACTGCAGCCCACAAAACTGAGGTCACCCCCTTGGAGGTCCTTCTCATCCCCTTTTTGCCTTTTCAAGCATTCTCGTTTTTCAACCGTTCTTCCTAGTATATGATTCTTCTCTCCAAGTAAGTTCCGGTCTATTTTTACCAATAAAGCAAATATTTTAAAACTACCATTTTGACGGATATGTTACAGTTCATGTATGTCAATCATTAAGCTGTACACCTTAGACATGTTCAACTTTTAATCTTCAACTATAATTCACAAATCCAGGAAAAATTTTGTATATATAAAAACATATATATATATAAACATTTTATATGTTTATATGTAATAACTTTCTATTTTGTAGTTTACTTTTTTAAAAAAAACTTATGCTTCCCTATTTTAAATATTCTCAAGACATATTTAAATGATTCTAATTAATGATGGTTATAGAGAAGATAACCCTTCTATAACCGTTGGTGGGAATGTAAATTAGTGCAGCCATAATGGAGAACAGTATGAAGATTCTTAAAAAACTAAAAATAAAGTTCTGATATGATATAACACTCTTAATTCTGGGCATATACCCAGAAAAGATGAAGACTCTAATTTGAAAAGATACGTGCACCCCAGTGTTCATATCCGCAGTATTTATAATGGCCAAGACATGGAAGCAACCTAAGTGTCCGGCAACAGGTGGATGACGGAGAAAATGTGGTACATATACACAATGGGACATTACTCAGTCATGAAAAGAACGAAACAATGCCATTTGTAACAACATCAATGGATGGACGTAGAGATTTACATACTAAGTGAAGTAGATTAGAAAGGCCATGTATTGTATATCACTGATATGTGGAATCTGGAAAAAAATGATACAAATCAGCTTATTTACAAAACAGAAATAGCCTCACAGACATAGAAATCAAACTCATGGTTACCAGAGGGGAAGAGGGGGGTGTGAATCGGGAATTTGGGATTAACAGATACACACCACTGTATATAAAGCTGATAAGCAACAAGGCCCTGCTGTATAGCGCAGGGAGCTATAGTCAATGTCTTGTAATAACCTGTAATGGAAAAGAACCTGAAAAAGGATACCTGTGTCTGATAACCGAATCACTTGCTGTACACTTGAACAGTTGTAAATCAATTATGCTTCAATAACTCATAAATAAAATAGTGGCGACAGGCGTGGGCTCTTGCACAGACCATGCGCTGCACCAAGCCTGCTTCATTCACACCCACCCTGTGCTCATCATCAGCATCGTATCAGTGAAAACCACGAGCAAGCCACAAGACACGTAGGCTCCACGCCCACCCAAGTTCATCACAGATGAGATGGAAAAAGCCAGGAGTCAAACCCAGATCTGACTGCTTCCAGAGCCCGGGTTCTTCTCTGCCATCCCGTCTGCCTCCCTGCTTCTGTGTTTTATTCGGGTTACGCTAAAAGGTTGCTCCATTGCCTGGTACCATTTTGTAGCTCCAGCTCTTCGGCACGTTAGCCTGCTGTGGCCATGTTCCAGAGGTCCCCCTTTCTCTCCCAACTTATCTCTGGTTATAGTCCGTTTTGTAAAATCACATCCGCGAACTGCAAGGAATCTGAGCCTGTAGATTGTCTGACCGACACCTGTCAGTCAGTTTCATGTTTCAGACACATTCCATGTTTCTCTGTTTGAATCAGGGTTGTCTTTCAAGTCTCATTTCTTTGGATCTACTTACTGTCAGAAACTTTCAAACTGCCTTATTGATGCATCTGGCTTCCTAGGATGTGATAGTGGCAAGGACTCCACCTGCCAGTGCAGGAGACTCGGGTTTGATCCCTGGGTTGGGCAGATCCCATGGAGGAGGGCATGACAACCCACTCCAGCATTCTTGCTGGGAAATCCCATGGACAGAGGAGCCTGGCGGGTTACAGTCCATGGGGTCGCCAAGAATCAGACACAACTGAGCACACACATACACACGTTGACACATGTGTGACTTTGAAGAACCTTTTTTTTTTCGTTCTCTGCTCCCAGGGCACTGGGCTTCCCTCATAGCTCAGTTGGTAAAGAGTCTGTCTGCAATGCAGGGGAGCCAGCTTCCATTCCTGGGTTGAGGAGATCTCCTGGAGAAGAAAATGGCAACCCACTCCAGGATTCTTGCCTGGAGATTCCCATGGGCAGAGGAACCTGGTGGGCTACAGTCTATGGGGTCACAAGAGTTGGACATGACCTAGCGACTAAACCACCAATCCACCACCACCCGGAGCATCCAATTCTTCCCCTTTATCAAACGGTAGTCTCTGCCAATTAGTGTCTTTTCAAAAACCAGGGTGACGACTCATCAGTAAGGTGAAAGATGACTGTCTGGCCACATCCTCTGTGTTCAGCCTGACAGCTCTGGGAAGTTGAACTGTCCCACCATCTCTTTATTTCGCCTCTGTGTGAAACTTAAAAGCTAAACTGCAATCACACCCTCGAGTTTTCTCTTCTCTTTCATCCAGTGGGTGATTTGTGTGTGCTCTCTGACATATTAATATGGCCTTTGATCTTCACCGAGAGCCTGTCCTACACGCCCAACCCTGAGTTTGCAGTGTTTCCCAAAGCACAGCTCTGTCTTCCTTATGGGCGTATTAGTCTGTTACGGCTCTTGTCACCAAGGACCACAAACTGAGTGGCTTAAAATCACAGAAATGCATTGCACCATAGTTCTGGAGGCCAGAAGGCCCGAATCAGGATGTTGGCAGGGCCACACTCCCTCTGAAACTAAGGAAACAGTCTTCCTCGCCCCTTCTGTCTTCCAGGGGGGCTGGTCCTCCGTCTCTGACGTCACATGACCCCATGTGTGCTTCCGCCTTTTCTCTCCATGAGGACATCCTCCTATTGGATTCGGAGTCTACCCCAGTGATCTCACCTCAAGAGGATCACATCTGCAAAACTCTTGTTTCCAAATAAAGTTACATTTACAGGTGCTGGGGGTTTGAAGATTTCAACACCTCCTTTCCAAGGAAACCATTCAACCCACACTAGTATGGAGCCCTGCTTCTTGTTAAGACTGTGTACTGTCACCAAATTTCAGTAATAAATCCCACCGGTCAAAGCACCGGTGCATTTGTGAGATTGCAGTTACCATCTTAAACGATGACCTCAAACTCACATTATTTATCGCCCTGGGTGCTGGCCGGCAGACAAATGGGTACGCACACCTTGTTTGTTTGTTTTTTTCTCTTCTCCTACTTTGGCATCTCAGGATATCAGCATTCATCATATACAGGTTTCTACATGGCACAGCACCCACCACCTGCAAGGCTGTGTTCGTCTGCAGCCTCCAGAACCTGCCCAATCACAGTCTGCCTTTCTCCTCTCTCATCCTCTATGTAACCCTACTAGTGTGGTTTTCTCTCTTTCAAATCACTCTATGGAGGTGATTTAATATATACAACCGTAGATATTTAACATATACAACTCAATGAGTTTGGGGATACATACACGCCGGTGAAACCATTCCCACCATCAAGGCCACGGATAGCTCCGCTGCCCAAAGCTTCTTCTTGTCCTCTTTATTTGTATCGTTATCATCACTATTACTGGGGTGTATGTCTGTGTTTGAGACCACTGAACATAAGACCTATGCTCTCGGCGAGTTCCAAGTGTACAGTACAATACTGCCAGCTGTAGGCAGGTACTGAGCAGGAAACCAGTCTCATTCATCCTGCGTACCCAGAACTTCATGCCCTTCAACCTTCATCTCCCCATTTTCTCCTCCCCACGATCCCGGGAGACTATCGCTCTACCCTCTGTTCTATGAAAAGCGTCGTCCATCTGAGTGCTTACATCATCACCTGGGGTCTTGAGCTGCACAGCTAGTTTTCCCTTTCTTCTGTCCTCTTTGCAGACATTTTTCCAGGCGCAATGTGAGTGCTTACTTCTATGTGCTGTCGTGTGTAAACCACAGGATCGTTTTAGCGGCCCGTACTTTGATCCCCTGGAGAAGGGAATGGCTACCCACTCCAGTATTCTTGCCTGGAAAATCCTATGGACAGAGGAACCTTGTGGGCTACAGTCATGGGGTGGCAAAGAGTTGGACACAACTTAGCCACTAAACTACCACCATACTTTGAAGGTTGTTTTTTTAAGAAAATAAAATATACTGCCAAAACTCAACAGCTCAGAAACATTTTGAAATGACTCTTGACTCTAAAAAGAAAGCAAGGAGATGTGTCCTCTCCTGAAATGGGATGTGGCTTCCAAGATGCCCCTTTCGGATCACACCTGCATGGGCCCAAAGGAAATGCTGATTCTGACTAGCTTGCAGGAAAAAGCAAGTGGTTGAATTGAGTTCAGTATAATAAAAATGAAACGAGCAGATGAACACCAGAATACATGATCTCAATTTTGGGTGAGTCTGAAGTGAATAGCACTTGTGTTTACTTCTTGTTCCTTACGTGTCTGTGGTCTATTTCTCTGTGGAGCTGGGATCATGTTTGGTAAAAGTCCCGGGCGGGACTCTGTCCATTAAGAAAGTCAGCTCAGAAGGACCATGACAGAGGCATTTGGACCTTCAAACACACCCGTAAGTTACGCCACATTCTCTCTGCAGAAGCTGGGCGTGGGTGCCAGCCAGTTCCAGCCTAGCGGAGACCCCCTCAGACGTCGGTCTTCAAATCCCTTGGCTTACTAAACGACAAAGGAAGAAACCAACAAAACTCAGTTACTCTTCCAACACGTGGCCTTCTCCTCCTCTTCTGATCCTTCTCTGAACAGCTGAATGTGGTGCCTGTGCTCACCTGTTGAGATTCAGCGATGTCCCTTGAGTTAATCCCCCAGTTTTAATCTACTTCTCTTCTCATAATTGACAAGCACATGCCAGTCTGAGGGCAGCTGCAACACCCTTTGCGATTTTTCCTTTTCTCCCCATCAGGTGGAAGGAGAAGGCCCACGACTCAGCCTGTCTCACCGGATACCAGCCTACAACTCGCCAGCACACTCCCCTGCGAGTGAGAACGCAAAATCAGCGTATTCTTTCTGTCCTCTGGGGAAAAGGTCCACCGCTATTTGTTCACAGAAGGGTGAGCTCCCAGTCAGCTCTGAAGAGCCGGACGAGGATGCGGCGGTGGGCTTCCAGGGCAGATCCTCTGCTGAAGGCCAGGCTGTGTCTGCCTGGCTGACGGTCTGGACACCTGCCTCTCTGAAGCGGGCCATGTCAGGTGTGGACCTATGATTGTTGAAGACAATTGTTGACTCTAAATGGGGAGACCTTTTCTCGAGTGGGTCATTACAGCTGTCCAGACTGTGCCAGTGAAAGTTGCTCAGTCGTGTCTGACTCTTTGTGACCCCCAAGGACTATGTAGTCCGTGGAATTCTCCAGGTCAGAACACTGGCATGGGTAGCCTTTCCTTCAGCTCCAGGGGATCTTCCCAACCCAGGGATCAAACCCAGGTCTCCTGCATTTTAGGCAGATGCTTTACCAGCTGAGCCACAAGGGAACCACGGTGACCAGTAAATGGCAAGTGATCATTTCCAGATGTGATGAGCGAGGAAAGGACCTCTGAAATAAGGCAGAACCCTCTGAAAGCAATCAGGCCAAGCCAGAAACGCCACCCATTTTTACCTGCCTTTCACGTACCAATAACAAAAGTGCCACCTGGTGGAGGGTCCGTGGGTGTGGCCCCCTGGAGCACACTCGCTGATGTGTTCCAGCCCTGAAAGATGAGGCCGCCCATTAGCTCCCGGGGCCAGGTGTGGCCGTGCCTGTCGGGTGAGGCCCTGGGCAGCCCCGTGTGCCCCAGGTGCCTGCCGAATGTCCTCTGGGCAGCGGGCACAGCCGCTATTTGCATTAGGTTGTCAGGGTGACACTGACGCTCACATTTCTGGCAGCGAATTGACTCTTCCTCCCTCCGCTGGCTGGGTTATAAAGTGAGGTGTAGCACATTAATGACCGACACTCACGTCAGAAGATTAAATTGAATGCGCTGACATCCGAATTGGCTATTAAGATGTAGACACAGGAACATTAAAAAGAGAGAGAGAGAAGCCACAGGCTGTTAACCCCTACAGCTCATCGCAGCCAGCACTCTGCCTCCTAAGGTAACAGGGCGTTTGATTAACGATGCCCCCACTCCGCCCCAGCGTCATCTCCACCTCTGTACCAATTTCTTCTGTTTTTTCATCTTAAAAATATTTTTTCTATATACTTTCCTTGTAGCCTTACTCCATCCTTAAATGAGATCATGCTTTTGTAGATGAGAGCGAGTTCACGTTGGAGAGAAGCTGTGTCTGCCCAGAAGATGTTGGGGTTCCTTGGAATGTCATCAGTATCTTCACCAGGGTGTCCAGATGAGGTTGACAAGAAGGATATTCAGACAAAGAAGGGAGAATCCGCAGCAACGAGCACACTCCAAACCTCAGGGATGCCGGCAGTCTCCCCTACATGGAGGGCGTGAGCTGGGAAAAGCCCATATCAGGGGCACCCTGGGATGGCTGAAGAAAATGGTGATACCTTAGACTCGGGCACCGCATGTGCGGGCCTCCCTGGTGACTCGCTGTGCGTATAATACACCAATAACTCATTCACTGCTGTTGTTCAGCCGCTCAGTCGTGTCAGACTCTTTGTGACTCCATGGCCTGCAGCATGCCAAGCTTCCCTGTCCTTCACTATCTCCTGGAGCTTGCCAAAATCACGTCCGTTGAGTCGGTGATGCCGCCTGACCACCTCATCCTCTGTCGCCCCCTTCTTCTGCCTTCGGTCTTTCTTAACATCTGTCTTTTCTAATGCTTCGGCTCTCCCCATCAGGTGGCCAAAGTGCTGGAGCTTCAGCTTCAGCATCAGTCCTTCTGATGAATATTCAGGCTTGACTTCCTTTAGGATGGACTGGCCTTGCAGTCTCAAATATTCACCATTGAGAATGGAGCAAAAAAGGAGTCAGAGGAAAATGCCCTCTCTCTGGTGTCTCTGGCACCCCTCACTTGTGATTAGGGTGAGCCCATCTCCTAACGGTGCCACCCCTCGATGGAGTCAGGTCAGAACTGAGGGAGGCCCTCCTGCTTCTCTCAGCCTCCGGTTCAGATGCTCATCTCATCTAGAAACATCCTCGCAGGCACACCCAGCATCACATTTGACCAGATGTCCGGGTGTCTTGTGGTTCAGCTGACACATAAAATCAAGCACCGCGCCTTCTGACCCGAATCCTTGGCTCCGTTCGTGATATTTTAGCAAGCGGAAAGGAGGGTTCCAGCTCCTTCTCAGGCCTCTCTTGGAATCAGTTGAAGTATCTAAGGAAATGGATGGAACCCATCAACAGAGGAAGCTGTGGGTAATCATGTGTGAGATTAAAGAAATATGCGAGCTAAACAAGCAAGTTTACAATAGGCTTTTACAGTGATTTGCACACCAAGTCACTGCAAGTACGTCGGATATAATTTGCCTTTCCAAATAAACTGACACACACAGGTCTTCCTGTGCCCTGCATGAGGAGACTTCTCTCTGAAAACAGCCTGCAGCCCTGTTGAAATGATTCTTCATACCCTTCCTTTCTCGTTCCTGGGAGCTAGGATCAGAGAGGGAAAGGCAGTTTACATGATGCCTGAAAGACTGCACTTGTGCAGGATAAACCACACAGGTTCTGAGAGAAGACCTGTCCGGGGCAGATGGAAACGGGCCTCAACCCTCTTACTGGTGGGGGTCACCGCCCACATCAAGAAAGATCATTCCTGGAGAGACACACCCACATGGACACACACGCACACACACGTGTGTGCACACGGGGCATCTGAGGAAGGAGACAGGAAGGGGAAGATTTGACTTGAAAAGCCACATACCCCCAGGGACTTCTACTTTTCGCAGGCAATTTTCATGTCAATGGGTAAATCGAAAATGTGAATAAGAGCTTTTTTTTTTCCCCCTGAACCTGAGGGAAGATTCTATCTTTACCCCCAATTCCAGTGCATTCTGTGAGAGCTGTCAATTTCGGCTTTTAACGCGAGGCTCTAGGCTCCCCTTTCCCCGAGTGGGGGCTGAATCACTCACTGTCACATACATAATAGAACCTGTGCTCCTCTCCCTGCAGCTCGAGGGTTACCTTCGTCTGCAGCCTCACTCTTTTAAAGTCAGAACTCGTACCCAGAGCTCAAATCTTGCTCTTTAGAGAAAGTGGCCCCTCGGTACCATTTTGACGATTTCGTCTCTCATCACGGTAGCTGGTGAGAAGGGCCCCGCAGGATGGCACTAACTTAAATTAATTCTTTTGTACCAAGATGATATGGGCTGTGTTCTCCCTTGCCATCTTTGAGGTAGCTTCTAAATTTTACTTCTCCCTAAGCCTCTCTGGGCCACCAGCCAGATTTGGGGCCATGACTCCCCGCTCCGCTTCCACTTGGTGTAAACAGCCACCTTGTCCACCCCCCGCCCCCACCCTTTGCATCCTGAGATGTCCCCATCAAATTGCTTTCATGAAACAGAAGTTTGCCTTTTGTTTTATGATCTGGGATTAGCACAGTGCTTTTATGGGCGTCTGTCTCTTGAGGGGTCTGTCCTCAATGAAAGGTCCAGGGTAGACTTTGGCAATTTACTTTGAATAATGACTATCAGGGTCCCCTCCAATATTTCAAATAAATACTGCGGACTGTAATAAAACGGAGTTCTGAAAGAAAGCTTCAGACGCCAGCCAGACTTCAAAACAAATATTTTAATATTGTACTGAACTGTAAAACCATTTATACTAGAATTAATTGTTGCTCAATTTATTGCCACGATTCCCTTGGTATCAGACAGGAGTTCAACGACATTGCAACTTACATCCTGCTGTTTGCTCTCCGTGTAGTTGTTCTGCAGGGCGTACCCTGGCCCCCTGGGGGGTCCAAGTATTTGGAGGTGGGGTGCTCTGCAGAAAGGAGCTTCTGGGCTCCACTCCTTTTTCAAAATTGTAGTCTATTTACAGTGCTGTTGTGTTCCTTTCTGGCGTACAGCAGAGTGATCCGTTCATCTATACACAGGCATATATTGTCATATTATTTTTCATATTCATCATTTTATTATCAGGCGTTGAATATAGTTCCCTATGCTCTATACGCTGAACCCTCTGAAGAGAATTCTCCAAAGATGAGGCTCCAAGAATGTTCTGAAGCAAAGAAGAACAACTGCATCAAATCCTGGCCTCTCGCGACCACAGGCCCACTGAGGGACTGGGCTGAGAGCTCCCTCTGTTCATATGTGAAAGAGCGTGCTCTTGTGCACCCAGGCGGCCCGAGGCGTGTGCGGAGCAGTGGGCTGTAGCCAGCGCTGGGGCGGGTCCCCACGGGCCACGTGAACCCCACTCTCCTCTGGGTGGCGACGAGCCCGGTTATTAATCGACACCTGACTTTCCCAACCTGCCCTGCTCCTGGACCTTCACGGGGCGATTCGGGATCTGAACTGTGGATCCTCCCCGCTGCCTCCAAATAAAATAAACCGTCGTTTCCCGCCCCTGTCCCCTCGGGCTGCGGGCTGCCGGGAAAACGTCCAGTGCCTTCCTGGGAAGCCGCCCGCTGGCTGTGATCACGCAGACCCACAGTGCTCTCTTCGGATCTGAATGAAGTCAGTTTGGCTTAAGTAGGTACAAACGCAGTGAACCTTGAGAAAGCATCGCTCTTCTTCCTCTTCTGCTTTTCCTTTTGGCAGCTCTTCACGGGAATCTGGGTTTCTTGGTTGAGGACAGAGCCTTGTGTTCAGAGTGAATTGAAAAGGAGAGGCAGGAGGAAGGACAGTCAAATTGAGCACGAAAGGCTTCATTGACAAAAGTGGGCGCGCTTAGGACAATCTTTTTCCGTGGACATGTTGACCTTTCAAAGTGCCTGAAATCTCATATAAGATTTTTTAAATCCTGCAATAATGAGACAGTGATGGCGCGTCTGCAGCTCGTGGAGTTAGGGTGATCGCTCTACCAGCCCACTCTTGCCTTTGTACTTCTGTCCTTCGGCAGAGTCAGCGGACAGGACCATATTTTAAAAACCTACCAGATCTCTGGACGGTAGGACGCGATCAAGACTCACGCAGTCTCTCGTCTCAGATCTCAAGGCCGAGAGGGTCGTCCCAGCGATGGACCTTGAGTCCCAGGGGGTCAATGTTCTCTCGAGATAGACGTTATCTGGCGCGCTTTGCCAAGTGGAATTTTCGAGGCGACTGGCTGGCACACGGATGTACTACGTCAAGTCAGTGACGTGTCTCTCTTTTGAAACAAAACAGCATCCTTCGGGGTTGTCCTCTCTTGCGCACATGGTGGCGAATAATTGTTTGCCAAGCTTTCTCTCTCCTCCCTCTCTGTGTTCCATTGAGATCATGGAAATGCAAAGCAAATAGCCATAGAGTAAAATGCCTCGGAGAGTATTTATTTAAGAGTATTATTCCAGGATATGCACACAGATAAAGACTTTGTGTAATGAGTGACTCCAGAGGCCAAATACCAAGAAGTCATACTCTGTACCCAGTGTGTCCTGGCCGGGGTGAGGTCACTCGGGGCCCCCTCAGGACATGCCCTTAAAAAACGGTCACCTTGCCAAGCTCCAAATCCTCGGGCGCAGGAGGAAACTTAAGGAAAGAGCTTAGGAAAATACCTCAGGGTGCTGGCGATTTGTCCAGAGATCTAGGTCAGAAGCAGGCAAACAAAACCCGGTGGGCAGAGGAGAAGGGAGGCCTTCCAGATCCTTCTAGAGCCAGGGGGCACTGGCAGATGTCCAGGAAGCCTCTTGACTTGGCAAGCGCTGGCAGCTCAGAGCTGCTTCTCATTAGTTCTTCAAGGACCCAAAGAGGCAATAGCAGCTCCTGCTTTTGATACCCTGCGGCGGCTATGGAAATGACAGGAACTAGCGGTGTTTGGAAATCAGGGTCGTGGATGCCGACACGCCCTTTTTCCCTGCACATGCAGCGTGCAGACAAAGCACGACAGTCTGCTTTGGACTAAGACCCGAAGCAGGAAGCACACGAGTGTCTCTGCATATTTCATGATTATTGACTTTTTAAATTGGTTTTAAAATAGAAGCTTTCTGGACGAAATACAGGTTTGAAAGGATGGCTAAGCAGTGTGGCTTAAACCCCACACTCCTTCTCGTTCATTCTAGCCGCCATGCATTCGCTTCACCATCCCCCTCGAGTCTCCCATAAACCTCTGTCTGCACTGCAAATCGTTTTACCACCGAAAACGCCATGCACGGGGCTAATGGGGTAATGAACAGATTTTTCATGAACAGACCCGTGTGTTCACTGACTGCCTGGGAAGCAGGCTTCGAGGTGCTCGTGAGGAAGCACAGCGGGGCCCAGCACCGTCTTCCTTAGGGAGCCAGGGTTCCCGCTTTCCAGAATAAGAACATAAAGAATCGCTTTTTATTGATACGGGAATGCATTTTTATTGCTTTTTCTGATTTAGCATCTTTCCTGAAAGTAGTGGATTAGACTCCTCATTTCATTAAAGCAAGATTACTAGCCCTGCTTCATTATCGGCGTTCTGATTCTTAGGGAAAAGCACTTTTCCACAAAGCTTTTTGTTACTTAATGATTACAGAGGGTGGCGATCATAAGATTCACACGGAACTCTGGTGGAAATGCACGTGTGCTCTTTACGTCCCAGTCGTGGAGAAAGCAAAAGGCCATCTTTTTCTTTCCTTTGTTAGACTGCATCCCCTTAGTGGGAGAAAGGCTTCCCAGGTGGCTTGGTGGGAAAGGATCTGCCTGCCGGTGCAGGAGACACTGGTTTGATCCCTGGATTGGGAAGATCCCCTGGAGGAGGGCATGGCAACCCACTCCAGTATTCTTCCTGGAGAATCCCACGCACCGGAGCCTGGTGGGCTGCCATCTGTGGGCTGGCAAAGAGTCGGACACGAATGAGCACGCGGAGACCAAGTGGGAGGAACGTTTTCAGCTCAGCTGCTCATCAAGAGATCGTCACGGATCCTGGGCTAGGGCGGTTCACGGCTAAGCATGCTGCTCTAAGGCAGATGGGTACCAAGGAAATGTCCATTCCACAGATGGAGAGACTGAGAGGGCAGTGTTGGTAACTCCCCTGGAAAGACAAACTGTGCAAGTTGTGAAGTGGAGAGGAGAATTTGAGATGTTCTGAAATTCCCATCAGCCCCTCCACACAAGACTTTTAAGAAATAGCAGTGGAGTACAACCAAAGTTTTTGCTGATTCGTACCAAATAATCTTCAGTTTCTCCTCTCTTGTCAGATGGCCAAGAAAAACCCCTGTTTGTCTCTCCTGGATGTTCTGTTCCACTTGGATGTGTCCCTGCCGTCACCTGCAGTGGCCTGCCAGGCGTCCACCAGCCAAAGCTGGATGGGCCAGGCCGATCACACCCGCGGGTGCTGCCACCTGGGGACCCAGGGCACTCCCGCCTTCCCACGCCCTGTTCCTCCTCTGTCTACACTGGGAAAGGGACCCTTACCCAGCCGCCCAACTGCGGGAGATGCTTCACAAAAGCAGGGGTCTACTTTCTGGGGAGCTGGGGATGGAAAAAGGCATTCGTGCAAAGTGCTGGGGCAGCCCCACCCGCCTGGAGAGGACACAGGCTATGCCAGCTACGATGTCCGCTCTTAGTGAAGTAGAACACCAATACCTTCATTCCCCTGAATCTCCAACCCCCACCGCCTTGAACACTGAGCCTGCATTTGTGGCTACAATTCCTGATTCAGTAGGAGAGACTAGACCTGGTTTAAACCCTTCCAGTGACTGTGATACACAGCCCAGCTTGAAAGCCCGTGACTTTGGGCCCTGCAGAGGAAATGGCTGTCCCCTCCTTCATGGTGAACACGGAGGCTCAGAGAGCCCGGGTCATTTCCCGAAGTTGCACAGCTGAGTGTCGGAGCTCTGATTACAAGCTGAGGTTTTCTGAGCTTGAAGGCGGCCTGAATATTGGGATCACCCAGGAAGAGGCGCTGGAGACTGTGGCTAGGAGCTCGTGTGAGGTCAAACATCCTTATTTTTAAAGTTCCCTGAAGAATCTAATGTGAAAACTGGATTTGAAGACTACTTCCTTGACCTGAAAATGGACTGCCTGCTTCAAAATTTCCTGGGGGATGTATTAACAATACAGATTGCAGATTCCACCCCGAATCCTGCAAATCAGAACAGGTGAGTAGAAGCCAAGGATCTGGATTTAGCATCCAGGGAGAACTTCCCTGGCAATTTCCTTATACACACGGAATTTTGAGCACCAGTGTTGATCTTATGCTTTCCAACTATTTCCATTTAGGGAGATTTCTCTCTGTTTTTCTCACTTTTCTCTTCCCCCCTCCTACCTCTTTTGGTTCTCAGTGTAATAATACTAACAACAATTTCTAAAGTATGTTTAATGTTTTTCACTGTGGCCTGCAATTTTTTTTTCAGTCAATAGCTGTGTAGAGAAAAAAAGTTTCTTTTTTCACATACACACACACACACCTCTTTTGTAGTTGGTCTGACAGTCTGTGTATTAAAACAAAATGAATCCAGCTTCTTAGCATAAACTTCTTTTTAGACTTAAAACTTTTAGCAGAAAATTGTATAGATTCTGATTAACCGGCATAGTTACGAGAAGGGCTATCTTGGCCTTTGTCTAGCAGGCAGAGTTATGTAAATGCTGCTGCTGCTGCTGAGTCGCTTCAGTCGTGTCCAACCTTGTGCGACCCCATAGACGGCAGCCCACCAGGCTCCCCCGTCCCTGGGATTATCCAGCCAAGAACACTGGAGTGGGTTGCCGTTTCCTTCTCCAATGCATAAAAGTGAAAAGTGAAAGTGAAGCCGCTCAGTCGTGTCCGACTCTTAGTGATCCCATGGACTGCAGCCCACCAGGCTCCTCTGTCCATGGGATTTTCCAGGCA